>MU226883.1:436195-449184 GCA_018584345.1 Thuja plicata | reverse complement strand
ATGAAGTATATGGGCCTTATGAAGGCTTAGAGGGCCTTATATGGGACCCACATCCTTTTAGGGTTCCATAAGAACCAATTAGAAAACCAAATTTTATTTAAAAACTTAAAAAAATGCACTTTTTCATGTCTGCCGCCGGCCGCACCCCGTCGAGTACCGAAGTACCGAAGTACCAAAGTACTGGTACCGGTACCGAAGTACCGAAGTACCGGACGGGTGCGGCTGGGGTGCGGCGGGGAAACGGCGAAGCTCAAGCGGCGGTGGGGGTACTCCGGTACGCGGAGTACCCGTCCCGGGGACGTCCCGGTACCCGGTACTCCGGGGTTTTGGGCCGGGTACGCGTCCCCGGGTTTCACTGACTAAAAGTAAAAAAACCCTAAGTCGCTTTTCATTTTATAAATTTATTGTTTTAAGGTTTTAACTTTTTCCCTGCCAATTTATTTGCCCTTAACGCAGGTGATTTCGCAAGTTTTTAGCAAAAAACTCTTCACGCAACATTGAAAAAATTGACGCCGACATCGCAAAAAATCCTCTTGCCTTATTACTCGTGATATATCGCAATTTTAGCGATATATCATTGATTTTTGTAACTATGTTAGCACTATCAACCAAAATAGACTCCAAAAACCACATTTTTTGTGGATAGAATCGCCAAAGTTGATATCACTCACGAAAAACTGCCTACTTTTTTAGGAAAAAAAAATCAAAAAACCCAATAGTAAATTTTTTGAGGAAAAATTTATAAAAGCTAACAGTAATTGTTTAAGGAAAAAATTATAAAACCTAACAGTAATTTTTTATGGAAAAAATTATAAAACCTAGAAACTATTTTTAAGGAGAAAATCGGAAAAAAACCAATATTAATTTTTTCTAGAAAAAATTATAAAGCCCAGAGTAATTATGTGGAAAAAAATTATAAAACCCAATAGAATACTTTTGCAGAAAAAATTATAAAACCCCAGAATAAACACTGAATTTTTTTTGGAAAAAAAATGAAAAACCCATTGCTCTAAAAACCCTAGCAGCAGGTACAAAAAATTGGGCCATCGCGCGGGAACACGGGTTGAGGTCGCACGAGCTAAGGTGACGCAAAAAAAATACAGAGTGAAAATCCCAGAAAATTGCAAAGCAAACATGGGAGAAATGGTGCGCGTGCAAAAGACAAACAACGCCTAGAAATGTCACCAGCGGGAGAAAAAACAACAGACGTATTAGAAACCCTCGAAATTGCAGAAAAACCTACTATCTGCAACCAAACCCCACACAAGTTGAACACTGAAACGTGGGTATAAAAACCCAAAACAAACGGTAGGATTTTATTTGAAAAATGGCCCTTTACTTGCGAAAAATCAACGCATTTTCACATAACAGACGCATGATTTGGAAAAATCCAAACCCTAAAAACGCCCACAAAACTTTTGATTTGTTTTCGAAAAATCGAGCCAAAAAACTTCTTTCCACGAACGATTTTTTTTTATTTAAAAAAATTGCCAAACCTTAAAAAACCCCATCGACCCGCTCTAATACCATGTTACTATAAATCAATATGTACAATAGATCTCTATTTATAAGAGATTACATGATGATGTTTCTAAACAATACACTCATTGACAGAAGCCAAAATTAGAAACTAACTAAGATGACCATTAAAGAAACATTATATTATATAGTATCTCTTGGATGTCCTCAGATAAAACCTTCTCCCCTTTATATCTTCCAATGTGAGGGAGAGCCACACCTCTTCATCATGTCTGCCCTTTGCAATAATCACAACCCTTCATCATCTGCCCTTTGAAAGAGTCACAACCTTTCACAATTGCTACTCTTTAAAAAATTCACAACCCTTCATCATTTCTGCCCTTTGAAAGAGAAATAACCTTTCATAATTGTCACTCTTTGAAAGAGTCACACCCTTCATCATTGCTGCCATTTAAGAGAGTTGCAACCTTTCATAAATACCATCCTTTGGAAGAGTCACAACCCTTCATCATTTCTGCCTTTTGAAAGAATCACAACCTCTCATAATTACCACCCTTTGGAAGTGTCACAACCCTTCACCATTTCTGCCCTTTGAAAGAGCCACAACCTTGCATAATTACCACCCTTTGGAAGAGTCATAACCCTTCATCATTTATGCCCTTTGAAAGAGTCACAACCTTCCATAATCACCACCCTTTGGAAGCGTCACAACCCTTCATCATTTCTGCCCTTTGAAAAGAGTCACAACCTTCCATAAATACCACCCTTTGGAAGAGTCACAACCCTTCATAACTTTTTCCTTTTGAAGGCGTCACTTTCTTATTTTCTTCTCATTGCTTTTTTCTCTTCCATTAATTCTTTCTTGTCTCACACCTTCCCTTTTCTCTTCCTTCCTTAATTCCTATTCTCCCTTCTTTCTTCCTTCCTCCATATCCCCCCCTTTCAAATGAATTTCTCTCCTCCCTTTTATATCTCATGTTTGAGGGAGACAACTTTTCATTTCATGTCTTTTGACCATTCATTAAACTTACTAAATTTTAATTATGTTATATTTTAATTTTATTCTCTTTTTAAAAAAAAAAAATTATTCTCTTATATTTTAATTTTATTAAATCCTATTTCAAAAAGTGGGCATTATAGATAGGCTTGTTAATGAGACTAGATTGCACAAGAGGAAAAGCAAAGCAGTGGCTGGTCATAGTCGTACATTTGATAGGAGAGAATTCAGAATGATCCACTGTTCCACAAGGACACCCCCGCCCCCACCCTCAACAACCCCCAAACAAAAAAAAACCATGTGTCTCCTGTACAGGCCACCTCCAAGACTTGGGGACTTGGGGACTTGGGGGAAACGTCCCTCCACAACACCACCACCTTTGCCACCTCTAGCAAGGATGCCAATGGGTCACTTGCTAAATGGCACATGCCATTACATATTGATTGCAACCTTTAACTTTGTGAAAACTAATTTGCCTTTCATGGGGCAATTGCAGAGATGTTATATTGCATATTTTGCCTTGAAGATTTCAATTTACATCAATTTGTATATCAGTGCCACACCCCACCATCGGCATCCTCAAATTTAGGCCCTTGGTCCCCCATCAGGAAGCTCTGTGGAACTATGGAATGACCCTTACTTTCCATGTTGTCATTCTCAGCAATCAGACATAGAGGAAGATTTGCTCCCTTGGGCTCTTCATCTAAGATGATTGTGACAGCCCCATATAGATCTAGTGATGTGTATTCTTGTGAGAGGCAGCTATGTTCTCAGAACTTCATTTTCTCTTGTAAATGAGAAGCTCGTGACTACAATGTTAATGCATAAAATTGCAATAAGGCATGCCAGCATTTATAGACTCTTCATCGTTGTCAGATTTCTTCTCAAGCACACTTTCTTCATGATTTGAGCACTCCAAGAATTGCCAAATTCTTTACACCTCATAAGCCTATGGCATTTAAAATATAGTACATTCCTTAACTATTGTCAAGGGAAATTTAGAATATATTATATAAACAATGCCAGAGCCCAACTTGAAAATATGTGTACTATATATCATAGTTCCCCGACTCTGTGAGTTTTGAGCCGAGTGACCCTAACCAAGTCCCGGGGGCTCGGGACTCTCCAGGAACTCGCTCAAGGCGAGACTCACTAGAAACTGGTTTTTTGCCGACTCCCGAGTCGGGTCAGTCTTGCCGAGTTCCCGCTGAGTCCGACTCTCATTTCTATGCAATATATGGCTTTGAACATGGTTTATCAGTCTTGGTTCACTCAAAATGCAAAAAAGATCTCAACAATATTATCTAATCTCATCTTTGCATGGATTCTCAAATAGAATGTCCTCCAAACTTAGTCTTTGCCCTAGAATTTTCTTTTACACATTGACAAGATACAGAGAGGACGAAAGATTATATTCAAATCCTTAGATAAACAAAGTAGGTCAAACAGCCCAAAAAGCAAGGTTACACCGAGTTTCCGGGACAAGAACGACAAGGGACGGGGGACAGGTTTCCGGGACGGTAAATTTTTTTGCCAAGGTTGGGGACGGCTATATAAAATATAGGGAAATTTGCAAATATACATTACATTCATATGAAAATATGGATAAAGCATGCCATTTAGACATCATAGAACCTTAACAATACAAGTTTACAACATTTCATTGTTTCAAAACACAATATGCATTCAAAATTCGGAAATCGGAATTCATTGTCCAATGTCAATATCATATATGCATCAGCATGTGATAACAAAAAATATCATATGTAAATAAGTTTAACATACAAAACCAAAATGCCTAAGATGATAAAATCACTCCAAAAGACCATTGTTGCTGCTACTTCAACTCAAAACTTCAAACCCTTGCTGCTGCTGTCAAAGAGGGGCCATTGTTGTTGGGGGATAGAGGTAGGCGGTTGCCCCTCAAATAGATTATTGTGAATCAAACCACGCCCCTACTATTTGAAAGGGAAACCTCCCGGGGGGCGGCATATGGCATCAGTTCATTAATTAGCCCTAATGGCATCAGCCCCATAGAATTGTAGGGGGCCCCCTCCCCCCAAATAAAGAATAGTTGCGCCGTAGGGGTTAGCCCTTTTTTTCTACCCTTAAATAGTAGGGCGTAGCTCTCTCGACCATAGGGGCGCCCTTTAGAATAGTAGAAGTATAAAATTTGAAAATGTTATGCATGTAAAAAGAATGGAGAAGATGCAAGTATAAGCCATGTTTTTGGGTTTTTATGGCATGTAAGGAAGGTGGGGCCCACAAACCGACCCCCCTTAAGGCAAAACAAATTGCATTTTTTAATTTATTTTTGACTTTTTCGTGTGCAAACAATTGGGAACGGACGGTCATCCCCAGTACAGTCGGGGGACGGCTACAGCATCCTCGGTACTTCCAAAAGTCCCCTTTTTGGGGGGCGACGTCTCCAAGTTTCCGGGACATCCCCGCCAAAATTTCAAAAATCTGGGATGGCGGGGGACATCCCCTGGCCGTTTCCAAGTCTCTGAAACGTCCCCAGTACTGGGACGAGGGAAATTAGTCCGGGGACGCGTCCCTGTGTAACACTGCCAAAAAGTAATCTTGTTACAATCAAGAGGTACTAAGGTAAAATAAACCCTAAGTTATAAAAATTAATCAAACACAGACCACAAACAAAACGTAAAGAAAACAAGAGCAGTAAACCCAAAGCAGTTAAAAGTTGGACTGTAGAAGCAAATATCACCCTTGGAAATTTCTCAGCAAACCCAAAAATAAAAATATTTTTCAATCGCTTCAGAAAAGAGGGGGGTGGATACTGGGAACCCAAAAAAATGCAGAATTTATTTTTCTTGTCTTTTTTATTTTAAAATTCTGATGCTTTTTTTAAGTTGCCTTAATTGCATAGAGAGAATGAAAGTAAGGAAGAGTGTACAGGAATTTCGAAAGATAGATTTTTCTTGTCAATTCTGAGATCACTGATTACAATACACACAGCATAGTACATTACTACACAGTTTGGCTTCAAAGTTTGAACCTCAAAATCAATTGCAAACTACAAAATATAAATGTCAACCTATTAAGTACAATTTTAAAGTGGGATATGGAGGAAAGTTGAATTTTTCCTCTAATATCAATTAAGGCCCTCCTATGGAAAAATATGGGATTAACAACAAAAAAGGGACTCCAAGAAGATACATGTTCAAACAATGAAACATGCATGAGTCAACAGCTGTTGCACGTGAGAATGAGACTGTCTTTATAGGGATAGAAGTTGTAGCTGAAATGAAAAGCCTCTCTCCTAAGACACTGTTTCCAGATTAAAAATACTCAGTTTGAGGAATGCATTTTCTTGTCTGAATAAGAAAAAAATACACAGAATGCCAAAAGACAATATCAAACAAGCAATGCAATACATTAGGAATGAATTCCCCCAGCATATCCCTACATGTTAATCAAAATCTGTGCTTAACAAGGAATTTCTTTTTCCTTAAATAAAAAAAGCTCTATGTTTTAAAGACCATAAAATACAAACACGCTGTCTAAGTATATGCCTATAGAAAAGGATTACAACCACCTCGCTGAAGGTGCAGTCCATGCTATCATCTATTGATATCAAAGACACAAATCAAAATAAGAAAATAAAGAATTCACAACAACTTTCAAACTATAGTAGAAAATGTATATGATTAAAAACTCAGACAGATTCAAAAAAGGCAAGAAAAACCACGAATCCTCAGCTGTTATTCAGTGTTGCAGATTCAAAAAAAAAGAATGAAGAAAAAATCACAGGACATAGAGCACACATAGAAAAAAGCTAAGTTGCCAGTACTTGGGTATGGGCAAAAAAAAACTTGCCCTTGGGTACGTAGGTTTGGCTACGTGTGTCTGTATTATAAAAAAATATATTTACAAAAAATTTAAAGAAATATACAGAATTGTACAACTAAATGCATTTGATAGCATGATACTTCATCCTTGATCAATGCCAAATGTCAAACATAAATATTAAATGCCAATTGATAGTTAGAATTTCAAGATTAAGTCGTATGCATATCCTAAATGTCTAGGTTCACCATTCAAATGAAAATCATTACAATTACAAAATTGACAATCAAGAATAACAATTGTATTCTATCTTCATCAATCATCAAAAGGATCTAGATAAAAATCATCATCCATTGCTGCAAATTCAACATCATTTGAATCCAAAACGGTGCCACTCGCACTAAGTGCATCATATGTAGGTATCTCATCATCATCACCCAAGGTGACTAGCAAGATCTTCAACAGTTGCATCCAAGTTGATACACTCAAGGGTTACATCCCAATGCTTCGTCGACACGTCCATGTATCAGTGTCCCTTACGTGATAGAAGACGCAAATTGGAATGAACATAAACCAAGCCTTCTGGTTTTTTACAGCCAACCGGTTAAGCTTCACTGAGTGGATAAAGTAGTATGTACTCCAATACTCTTCAGCGGATGAAGAACTTGCAACCTGTATTTGGAGATAGGATCAATGAGTTGGTTTCTCCTGTATTTGGAGATAGGATCTCCCCCTTCTAACATAAATTATTGTTACACCATTAAGGCACAATTTTGGTTCAGGTCAGGTCTGTGTGGTGCAGAACATGGTTTCTACTTGTTTTTGTTGGATTTTGTTGTTTTCTCACAGTTTGGCAGCTTTGGGTATAGCCCTCTTTTTTAGTTTCTGTAGGTTGGGTTTGTCACATCTAACTATTTCTACCATTGGCATCTATACTCCTTCTTGGCTGCCTCTGCGATTATGTCAGTTCAGGCAGCAACCGTTATTCAAATGTAATAGGTTTTTTCAGTGCTAATATGAAGAGCAAGGGACCAATAACTCTCACTTTACGTGTTAAAAAAACTCCCAAGAAAGGAGGTTACTCCTCTCAATAAAGAAGGAAAGAAAGTATAAAAGTTTCACTAAACAATAGTGACTGAAAACAGCAAAGATGCCATTGTACATCAAATTCACCACATCTTCAAAAACAAGAATTGAATATATTTCTAAGTGAATGTTGAAGAATGGACTGGAGTGAAAGTTCCCTAGGGAGCAATTCTTCCAAAAACAAAGCTTTAGCCCTAAAAGAGTTATCATCAATAAGAGGAGACAAATGTGAAGCATTTTTGTCCATCGAACCACAATGAACATAAGTGGTACCAACCATAGAAGGGATGCTCCATGGAAGGTTTGGAATAATCATTATACTCTACCTGCTTATGTTGCATGGAGAAAGGATTCAAGTATATCAATTAAATATTAAAATGTCACATGTCCCCTGGTTCTGAGTTAGGCTACACAGCATGACATGCTTCATAACTTACTCTAGAATGGGTGCTTCCTGGTTATATCATGTCCAGCTAAGAAAAGACAGACCCATTTCAAGTGATATTCTCTCTAAACATCAAGGTCCTCCTAGAGGTGTGTTTATCCAAGTCCACAATATCCGGTCATTAACATCTTGAAAACTAAAGCAACGGAAATAGTAATATATACACAAGAATAAATGAATAAAACATCAACTATACTCAACCAAGCAGGCCAAAGATTAATGTACCAGATAGTCGGCAAATTGAGACAAGGTGTGAACTCCTTGAACATAATCGGCAGCAGCATCTTCACTCATTTTGTTCTTGCCAATGTTTACTCCGAGTATTCCAGGACCTGCTTTTCCTCCAGGTTTCTGTTGTTCAGTTGATTGTGGCATCGTTGTGTTTGACGTTTCAGCAAGCTTGCGTTTTCCATGTTGTACACCCAGTCGTTTTGCAACAACTACTATACCTTCACTATTGAATCCATATCGATTAATAACAGCCCTGTCAAGCATAATCAATTAGTCCATGGCTACATTGGAACTAAATGACAATTATCAACACAAATGAATGACAGAAATGCATGCAAACAAACTTTCGATTAAAACCAAGAACTTTTCTTTGACTGCTAAATCTGATTCAGTAGCTTTACTTGTTATGACTCGTGAGATTATTAACCTTATAAGTTATGCATGCCAAGATAAAATAGTCTATAGCATACAAAATATGAGAGTTCAGTCAATTAAAATCATTCTTAGGAAGAAGCAACTTGAAAGGAGTGTTTTCTTCCCTTCCAATGTGAGGAAGCAACAAAGCATTTTATAGGGGGCCTAATGATAAAGGCATGTGAAGACAATAGAGGAAGCATTGTTTTGAATCTGGTGCAGGCTCAGCATATCCACCCAACATGAATAATCTATAAAGTAAATGGAGAAACAATCACCTTGTCCTTTCCCACGAGCAGGGTCTTGTACACCAATTTGGTGTCTTTTACTTTTACTAAATGCATGTAATGTCCCTGCTGGAGGAAACACCAATATGTTGGCTAAACTGCAGTGGATGTTCCTCCATCGTGCAAAGGAACATCCACCTGGGATTAGCCAACATATTGGGTTTTCATCCAGCAGGAACATTAGAGTGGAAGGGAAAATCTTCTTTAAAGCTAATCTTCCACCATACTCAAAACAATAGCATTAATTCATACACATAGAATATTTACTCAAGATTCTTTTGTATAGCATTAGAGCATATTATGTAAAAGAATTCAAAAGATAATGTCCAACTACTGAAAATTGGAATAGTTCTGTCAAACATGATCCTGATAAATTAAAATATAGCAGGAAAAGAACTTTTCCCTGACAGAATATAATATTATTATATATTTTATCAGCGATGATAAGTACCAATGCAAAGTGATTGTCATGACAGATACCCAGGTTCATGCCCTACCACTCGTGCTTTTCATGATAAATCCATAATGTTAAGGTCAACCCCCACACCCAAAGAAGGTTCGGAGCAAATTCCATCTGAAAACAACTCTTAGCTGTGACTTGAAGGTCAATTTCTGTTCCATTTAATTGGCGAGTGTTTCAAGTGAGTGTCATCAACTGTAAAGAGTGATCTTTTTGTTGTAGAAATGTATTGCGGGCAGTCAAAATATGAATCAACAAAACATGAACAGTTATATAACCATCACAAAAATGTACAAATAGTTTATTCATTATACCATGAATTTGTAGTATATATTTTGTCAAAGTAATAAAATTATCTTCAATAAATCTGAACATATTGTGCACCTGTTTTTTTCTTTATTTTTTAAAACGTGATAAGATGGTACTTTCTGTAAGGCAAAACATGTTTACTATAGCTTCTCTAACTCTAAACATTAAAAGATTCTTTCTAGCAGACTTTAGAGAGATTGAGCCACTTGTAATTGTAAGAGAGACTCAATCGCCCAGAATTCTTGCTAAGGATTATGCTATGCAAACACCCTAAATTTCCTAGGGTCTTACATCAAATTGGAGGTCCTCCTCTGTTTCTTCCTCCAATTATTATGATCTTGATTGGAAATATTTTTCTCCATCCATGCATTACTGTTCATGTATCTGCTATGATCCTAAGTTTTATTCAGAGTTCAATTTATAGTTATTGTTTAATCAAATCAGGAAAATTATTTGTTGGCAGCAGTTTTGCCGACTAGAAAAAATTATGTTTTGTTAGTTAAATGGCAATATAATGAATATAGTTCTCGGGTAGTAGTTGTTAGTTGCTGACAGTTGCCACTCTTAACCAACCGTCAAAGGCTTTATATTTTGGGATTGTACCAGGAACAGAGACATTATGATTCTACAGACATTACATTGGATAATAAAAGCTATATCAACTTATGTGCTGTATCTTATTTACTGTGTTGAATATGTTCATATTTGATATTCCTATTTACTCTGAATGTTAAAGCATACACCCCGTATTGAGTAAGCATTATTCAACTGTGTGCACTGTAGGACAAAGACATTTTTTAATTTTTATCATGGCAACATCATACTAGTTAAAGTAATGATGAAGTTGCAAAGCATCTTAGCTGTCATGGACAGATATAAGAAGTAATGAGAGAATTACAATGCATCATCGGCATGGTAGGGAGTTCCAAAGGATAATGGCAGAGTTACAAAGCACCCTAGGTATCACAGGGATTTAGAGTCATGTCATAATGAGAAATTGGAAGTCTTGGGAGACTTGTCCTTGGTAAAGTGCATTGCCCATACCCACCTTGGGTTATCATGCATGAGTTATCGTTCATACTTGATGCGAAAAGCTTTTTTTTTTCTGTGTACTCTTTGCCAAGAATTATAATAAGAGCAAAGGCTGGTTTCAGTGTTTTCTCAAAAGTTTTAATATGATTTCAAATATACAGTATAATTCAAGAATATTTCTGATTTCAGTCATAAAACAAAAATCAATAAAATAAAAATGATTTTGAATATCTCACTTTCTGCCATTGCTCTTTTTATTTTTTATAATCGGTTGTCAAATTTGTGTTCCTAGCAAAATTGCCTCGATACTCTTGAATTTGAACTAGTTCTACATTGTTGTATGAGTTTCTCTTTACCGCAATTTCTATGAGGACATCTTATCACATTAGTAACTCATATAAAGGCTCTCCCTACTCATCATCCTCAAACCAATTCAGAGTCCCTTACATTTGTCTTTGCTACCAGTTTCATGTTTCTTCATGTTTGAAGGTAGCTTTGTAATATCAGATAACAACTTTGCATTTGAGGCTATAGCATGCATTACCTACTAGTTTTGGATTTTGTACTATTTAGCCTGCACCTTATAAAAAGATTTTGAATTTAACCAGTTGCAAGTAGCAGCACAGGCCATTTCAATATTAACATGTCCAAATCTTCTATACTATAACTTTCATGACCTTCAACCTATTCGATCGCAAAACCCATTGTTTCACAACCAAGTTCTAGCGATTCATACAGTCAATACTCAACGTCATGAGTTTCAGATAATTTAAAGCCTTTTATGAATTAATATTCATAATTTGTAAACAAGTGAGGGAGATGTTGTTTATGAAGATATCTAGTTTATTTCTCTGAAGGTTACATGTTATGTAATCACATAATGCTGTCTAAAAACCCTCATTGCTTAATGTTCATGACATTTGTTATAGTACATGATTGTGGTAAAGTACTTATAACCACGAGGCACAACTTATCTACAATTTGTGTAAGATTGTCATGACCTTAATATTCTCTAAATTAGTTACTCGTTAAGAAGGAAAATTTTATATAGCAGCTATTCAAGATTTATCTTTAGGCATCTATAAATGACACGCAAACAAATTAATTTAAGAAAACTTAATTGACACGCAAACAAGCATTGTCATACAGAACACCTAAGTAACATACATGCTTACCCCTGCTCTGGCAACCTGAACACACGAGGCTTTGGATTTCCTTCTTGAGGTATAGGTGTCACTGAGCCAACTTCCATAAACCCAAAGCCCATTCCTAGTAAACCTTCCACAGCCTCTGCACTTTTGTCAAAACCAGCTGCAAGTCCTATTGGATTTGAAAACTTTCTTCCCCACACTTCAATTTCCAAGATAGCTGGATCTGGCCTCTTTTCCCTTGGCACCAAACCACGAGCTGCTGCCCATATTGCAAACCGGTGAGCATCCTCTGCATCCAATAAGCTGAATAGAGGATTGACAAACTTTGTTCCTGTGAATAACCATCCGCTACAAAACCAAAAGCATATGTCAAAAAAGGGTACTTTAACCATTATCATACATCATAAAGATTTATTGAGAAATAAAGAATAATTGAGCAGAAACTCCAAAACCTTTATCATCCTCTAAAACATGAATAGTGTGATAATGTATAAGAGCCTCCTTCCCTTTTTGTAACCATCATTCCCATAGCTATTTTTGTTAGTTTGTTAGAAATTTATTTATTCCACGAGTATTTGTTGTGGTTTGTTTATTCCAGTGATTATTTAAGGGAGTTGTTATAGGAACTTTCGTATAATATAGAAGATGAAGTTCTCATAAATTAGACTTAAGTGATTGGATTATTGAACAAAATAAACTGTAGTACAATATTATCTGTGTAAAATTTGCAGCCTGAATTCCAATATGGTATCAAAGCATACTCGTTTGTCATCAATCTCATTCTAAACTAAGAAGTATAGCAATCTTGTGAAGTGCACGATGTGCGTTTTCCATTCACATGTAGTGGTGTAGAGCATATATATATATAAAGACTGGTTTCATGAAGGATTATATCTGATTATCGTTTGAGGGCAAATAACCTGGAATTATTGTTCACTCATTTTATATCATTATGTGGAAATTAGTTTAGATTGCAGATAGTAGATATTTTGAAAATTTGCACTATTTCCTATTTGGAATATTTCATTTCAAGAGATGTAGGGAAGAAAGTGACTCCTTCAATGGTCTCTCCTAGAGGATTAATACATTGCTACAACCTTGTGGCCATAGGGGAAGCCCTGCAATTCACTGAGAATGTGAGGAAGAATGCTGACACATTGCATTCTCAATTGCTTCCAGAATGTTAATCTCCTCTCTTTCAACTCTGCATTCTACTTCGTCTAGCTAGCTACCATGAGATCTCAAGCTCGTAGTTGAGTTGCATGGATATATATATATATATATATATATA
>MU226883.1:419433-432761 GCA_018584345.1 Thuja plicata | reverse complement strand
CATTACAAAGGCAACTGGATCTTGCAATTCCTCCTCACTATCTGAGAGTTGGATCATCTCAAGCCCTTTTGCTTTAGATGTTGCAACGGATGTAGGAATTTTAACCATGAGCTTCCCTTCTTTGATAGCCAGCTTTTGAATGCTTCTAACTTCTGACGCAGAAGATTCTCCCTTACCTTTGCCTCTAATTTCAGACTTTAAACCCACTAGACCAACAAGGTCGAAATCCCTGCCCGGCTTGATTTTGATGCTCTTCAAACCTCTTCTCTTCAGCCAAATGTTACCATTAGCTAAAATACTCTGAAACCTGTCCCAAATGGACAAGCTTTCTTTAACGGACAAGCTTTCTTGATGTGATGTTTCTGATATTCTGGATTAGAATATCGTCATCATCGTCTACTCCATCGGGGATTTGAGCAATGTTGAAGTCCACAATTTATTTGACACGAAGCCAACAGTAGTCCATCCTGGCAATATCTATCTCAGTACGAAGATCGATCCAAATGTCTTCAAGACGATGAATATGGATGAACTGCCTCCTGATCTTATCGTTCATGCCCCTCCAGTCAAACGAGTTCCTGGCCATGAACTTCTTCAGATTGATTTTCTTGGAGTTCGAACTCCATACACTTAACTTTTGGCATTGTGTCCAGTGAATAACCACCAATCCTCAAAGGATCACGTGAAGAGATACCAACCCCTGGTCTATGCAAAGTAGACTGATAGGCTTACACCGCCATGAGCTGCGGAGCCAATTCCATCAGAATGATTTTGTCTGTTAGATATCTGGGCAAGGTGTATGGTTCTTCTCTGAAGTATCCAACCCTTAGATAAGTGAAGTTTGAAAACTGAAGGAAGAAGCAACTATATTCACTCACTCCGTTCCAAGCTTCATCTGAAACTCTCTTGTTTAGGAGCTCTTTGTCAAAAAGGCACCTGAAATGCCCAAAAAAGGCATCCTACACTCTCCGATAATGAATACGACTTGATCTTAGAGGCAGCTGATCAAAATATGCCCAGACAGGTACTTGAGACCTATCTCCTTTGGTAGAGAGCCTTGAAAAAGACCCTAGGGCAGCAGCAATATAAACCAAGTATGAATTCATGTAAAAGGTACCAGTTGTTGTAACTTGCGCCAGCTGCTCACAAAGAGTAATCAGTCATGAGTTCTCCCCAAAAGATCCTTTGCCTTGATTTGATGATTAGAGAAAAGTATTTGTACATTCAAGGCTCAAAAAGATTGAACTCCTTTAGACCTCTGATTCTGTTCAACAGGGTGATTAGATCATGGATCTTCTCCTTGAACTCCGATCTATGCATTCCTTTCAGCCATCTTACAAGATTGGGCCTTTTAGTGATCATTGATATACTTCATGTAGGCTGACTTCCCATTTTCCCAACTATTAAGGGCTTTCTCCACCGTCAAGTTCATCACAACCGGAGTCGGAGGAACTCTAAAAACCCGGTCAATTGTATCCAGATCCAGGCTGATTTTAACTTTCCCATCCTAATCCTTGATGGTTCTAGAAGCAGGATCAAAGTTTTTAGCACACGCTATGATAAACTCAGGATCCAAGGCTGCCCTAGGGAAAGTGGAAACATAATGGATTTAGCTTTCTATGATGCTAATCATGTCATCCTTTGTTTATGTGTCCACCCTCTTTAGAAATTCATCTATGTTAAGATGTCCAATTTTGGTATCTCGGATCTCATCCACATATGACATGATTTGAGATGAGGATATCGAATTCTAGTATCTATCATACTGGCATTTCATCTTCTTTTTATTCTTTCCTTTCGGGGATGCGGATCCTTCTGACATGACAAGGTTATCTGCAGAAGTAACTGTGACATTAAAATCCTAGAGAATGCGAACATCATCACTGAGAATAGAAAGATCCATCAAGAAACGTGACTTGGGAAGTACATGTAAAAGACATAAAAATTGACGCCTCATTATCTTCAAAGAGGAAAGCATACTTTTTATGTCTCTATGCATATGCTCAACATCATTTAAAAATGATATGCAATCCTCTTGAACTTCGACGCCATCCAGTTTTAAGTGAAAAATGCACTTTAAGTTAGAAAATAGCATATGCTTTGAAAACAATAAGAAGCATATGCTATTCTTTTAGAATTCGACGTCATTCACTTGAAAAGTAAGCCACGACTTGCATATGCTAATCGACATGCTGTTTTGAAGGCTTCGAAACATATGTAATTTCACTTAAACGCCGCCCAGCATAAAGAAGGGTTTTGAAGAGCATGAAGCATGAAGCATGAATGTTTCTTGCATTGACACGTGCTTTTCATCCAAAAATCGAAGCCATGTGTTGTTTTAAAAAAAAAAAATGAAACACACGTTTTAAAGACTTTAGCATACTTTATAAAGTGATAAGCAAAGTACTGAAAAAACGACGCCCTGCACTCTTAAAGAGTCTAGCCACGAGCTTTCAAGACCACAACATATTTTTTAATATGCAATACGTTTAGTCAAAGAAAAGTGCCACCATTAGCTTAAGTTATGAAGAATTTTAGATAACTCAAGGTAAATGCAATGTCATTCAAAAAGCCCACCTTCTAACTTGTTTAACTTAAAAGTAAGACTTTAACGTAACACATATATTCAGAATGAATATATAATTGTAACAAAAAGTCCACTTCTTGAAGAATAAACATAATCTATTATATGCAAACTTATGTTCTTAAATGACCAATGTGCAGACATGATTAAAAAGCCCACTATCATTAAAAACAATAAGAAAAACTTCACAGAATGATGTAAAATTTTAAAATGGGATCTTAAATCCATCCTACCTATAAAAACAATTCTTACTTCCTGCAGTTAACAAGAAAAAGTCCACTTTTTAAAGACTTTTGCAATACATGCAATCTGTCTAAAAAAACCCCACTGGCAGGATGCTTTAAACCTCTATAATTTGAGCTAGACAAACCCGATTCACACCTAGGATAGCTTGAAACGAGCGGAATTGCTACGGCCACAAACCTAAGGAAAAAACAAAACCAAAAACGAAACACAAAACAAAGAAAAACAAAGAAAAGACAAGAAAGACAAAATGCTCCTAAGAAGTAAAATCAGAGCTGAATAAAGGGATGACTGATTTCCTCAAACAAACTTCTTTCAAAGCATCGAAAATCTTAGAGAGAACTCCTACCAATTACAAGAAAATTGCGTAGGGTTGTTCAATTTTCTGAATACAAAATTGAGGACAACATCTCTTATAGAGGCATGACCCTTCGTGGCCTTGAACCACGAAGAGTTATGTCTCTATAAGAGGCATGCCTCATTGAATACATATAAATATCAGATCGATGAAGCACTTGGAAAATACATCAATCACAATTAGTATTATTACAAGTTGCAGAGATCTGATCTAAATATAAACATTTATCATTCTATTAAATTCAGAGTATACTTACAGGTTGACTACTATATATATACCTGTGCAAATATGCATAAGGAAAACAGTTAAACATATCATTAAGGAGATTATTGACGAGATGTTATTCTGCAGATCAATCATATAAATTTCAAATAAAGGTATTACAACTGATCCTATTTCCTTAAAATGGTATCAGAGCAGGTGACAATCCTGGAAGAGTTATTTTCAACAGGCAGATTTAACATTTGAATTAAATTTTGAAGGATAATGTTTATTCTGAATATTTTACTGACGAAATATTTGGCGTAAGTTGGAAAGCTTAACTTCTGCGGAATCGTATTATTACTTTCTTATATTAGCCGCTTGGTTAATAGTGGCTTTCACTTTGTAAAGTCAAATTATCTGACTGGAGCTATTATAGAGGATTTGCAATCTTATTAGGAACCATGGAGTCTAATTAAATCGAGGCTATAACTGTGATTGCTGTGTGGAAGCAATATTGACGTGAATGCGATTATTTAATGTGCAAATATATCAGCTATAGTCCTAAATCATCATGGGCCCACTTCCTCATATAGGCGCTAAGAACTTATATTGGCGTAGGCAAAGATTGCAATTAAACATTGAATATGATATATCATCGTTATTGAGTGCTCTATTGTGCGTTGGAAAAGGAAGGTTGAAGATTGTGGAGTTCAAAAATTTGCGTGAGCCATGTCTAATGAAGAATTAATGGCAGAGAAACTCGTGAAGCAAGTAATACTCGCAGGGTTCACATTCCCTGTGCATTTGTGTATACATTGCTAAGCATATCGAAATTTATCGCGTCATTGTGGTGCCATTTTGGGGGAAGCAACAGAAAGAAACCACGACATGAGTGAAGAATGTTCACACTTAGATAAGGACAAAGCCTCTTGACTGATAACATCATCGTGGCCTGGCATACATTAACGACAGAGCTTACAGCAAAGGTAGCTTGTATTTAGGCTCTCATGACATGGTATCTCGAGGAGTGGTCGTTGGCTCATTTGTCATGCATGGTGGTCATTTCTTTGTTGAGGCCCATCTAGCCATTGAACGATCAGGGCATCCCGCGTTCGGCACATTGATCTATGGACAGATCGGGCTTCTTTGTCCACAGTCTTGTAGAATGCAATGTGGACTCCATGTGGGGCTTGCGTTATTGTGATTGGCAAATTGAAATCATGAGTGTCGCGAGAGTCAACGCAAACAAACAATCATTCCTTCGCTCCATAGAAAGATTCAGTGATTCGAAGTTTACTAGCGACATACTAATTCATTCAATGATCAACGAGTTTTACATCATCAAATATATACGAAAGGGAAAAGCCTGTGTTACCAGATTCGGACCCTAGACTCCGGATCCGGGTCCGGGTCTGATCCGGGTCCGGATTCTCCTCCCGGTCCGTGCTAGATCCGGGCAGGGTCCGGATGGATTGTTTTTTTATTTATTTTAAAAACTCATTATGGTTTCCCCTCGTTGCATGGAATTTTACCTCCTCATAATGAATGACACGTCATTTATTTTCTGGATTTACCCTGCTCATTATTCTTTCACGGCACTATCCATATCTTTATTGTAATAATAATAATAAATTATTGAGAAGAGCGTTGGAATTATACGTAGTTAATTGTAGTTTTGTTGCCTCATTAGACTAATCTTGTCGCAATGATAATAATTAATTTTTCACATTATTAATTATCATGTTTGTATAATTGTTATTAGTATTATTTTTTTTAATGGGTGTTATGTCTGCGTTTTCATTTAAAAATAAGAATTTAAGGAATACAATAGAGAAATTATAAAGTTTTATTATAAAATTGTGAATAATTTTTTGGCATTATTTAAAGAACTAGATGGATACATCTTGAGGCATCTTATCTTTGTTGTATATTAGTAATAAAATATAAAAGGATATGATAAGGATGTTTTCGTAATATGTGATTTAATTTCAATATTATTGATGGTTACAATTGAAGGTTGTTTACTTGTTTTACAAAATATAAAATAATGTTTATCTTGGAGATTTGGCATTGATCAATGATCAAGCATCATAGATTCATACTATGAAATGATTTAGTTTTAGAATTATGTATATTTCTCTTATTTTTTGTATATATAATCCATATATATATACACTCACGAACCCATACGAATCCAAATGGCAATTTTTTTTTTTCACGAATCCACGAACTGGATTCGCAAGCCCGAATCCGTCCCCCAACCCAAATCGGCAACTTAGGGAAAAGCATTTGGTTCGACTTAGAACAAACAAACCTTGGTTCATGAAGTCTCTCTTAGAGACGAATTTGCATATTTGAGAAAGTCCAACACCCTTTTGCAGAAATCTAGAGGCCAGAGGGATTAGTAGCACTTACAGTATAAGCGGATTATTGCTTCGACAAAGTACCCACCGAAATCTGTACTAGCCTACGCGGAATCCTTTTTGAGGAGGCAACAAAATCTTGGGAAATCGGGTGCACATTTCTAAGATTAAAAAGTCATTGAAAATCCAACGTCATAAGGACCGAACAGACCTTCTCAAGATTGAGGGGCCAACCATTTTCAAAGCCAAATCATTCAAATATTCTCTGCAAAATGGAAGACTTAATGAATAAGATAAGTATAGAACAGTTCAATCAAACTTAATCGACCGTAAGATATTGTCAGTACGCAAATATTGTAAGATTGTTGTCAGCACATTATTCTTGTGTGCTCATCACACATCCTAGGAAGGACTAAGGAAGGAATGAATTAATTCATGATCGATACCGAACTCTAGATGCTTTATGAGTAAAATATAAGGAGATGCAATCGAGTTTGGAACCAAAACTGTGATAGATATAATTGCAAACTATTGAACAAATCAAACTGTGTGGGGACATCAAATTGAGGAGAGTTGCAATCCTGGATTCAGAGAAGTTGAGATAGAAATATTGGTCCTGTTTAATTCCTTACAAACCTAGCATAGATGTACTGTGTCACAGATGTGTTGCTAATCGGCTTGGTTGCAGTAGACAAAGAGATAATAGATCTGACAGACAATATTATTCCTTTAAATATTACTGTCAGTGATGCTAGTCGTATCTGGAGGAGCCAAGAAATACAGTTAAGGTTTGATTTTGGTGCTAAGACTATGTTCATCAAACGACATATTGGAGGCTATCATTAATTTGCTTTGGCATGTTAACAAGTCACGACTTAATCGGGGTGACACAAGAAGTTTATGAATAAGAAATTCCTTCTGAGAAGACAGATCTGGAATTGCACAATCAAGAGCAAGTAGTCGTAATTTACATTTGTCAAAGCATACGTTAGAAGATCTGTCATACCATGCTCTGCAACAAATTGAACATTTGAAATCCAAGATACTTCCATGTTGTGGGTGGACTTGAAAATAACTTTCTCTGCAGAGAACATGTCGAAGATATCTGTAACAGCGCATTCTAAGAACAACATTTTGGGTCATTTAAAAGAAGTTTGCGTATCATAACTCTGTAAAGGAGGAGCTAGACTATGTAAAATTGTAGCGATAGATCCTTTGCATAATAAATGTCTGGTGAAAGATTTGGGAGAAGATCATGACAAGATGACTTCTCTAGTGACCAAGAAACTATAGCAATCAAGGAGCAAATAGTAGATATGCAATACATGGTTGTGACATTCTTGGTGTTTTGCTTGGAACCAGCAAGGCAGCAAAGAAAGAACCTTACTACAGTCTTGTGACCTAGCTCGGGACTAGCTTTATGATGTATCAACATAAGAGATAAGTATTCCATACCCTTGAATAGTGTTCATTAGTTCATGTTATAACCTTGGGATGACAAATCTTGTATGCTTCTATGATTGGTATTTCGCTTCGAGATAGTTTAGTTTTATCAGCTTTTTGTAATCTCTCTTTGGAATGCCTTCAAGACGGATCAAGAAGCATAAGAAATTGCATTCAAGGGAAAGAAAACTTGATACTTGCAATTATGGAACTGAATTGAAGATGGACATCAGGTTCAGAGGGAGTTTGACAATCTATCAGAGGCAACCTTGGACGAGGAGGTCAGAAGGTTGATATCACATTCAGAAGAAGTCTGATATTTCATCTAAGGCAACCTTGGATGAGAAGGTCAAGTGGTTGATGCATGTACTTGGAGCTTCAGATGGAAGCCACATTATCATGAATGTTTGGTGTTTCCAAGCCTGCGGATAAATCCACAATTTATTACATTCACTCATGTTACTATGGAATCAGACAAGTACATTTTTGTATGAGAAACTACTCCTACAAATAATGTTGTGATCAAAATTTTAACATGGTGTAAATGATCATGAGAGTCTCTTGGGGCAAGACATTTTCATGATTAAGACCATGTACGCTTCCGTAATAAAGGGAGCTGCTAGAGGATCTGCCAAATTGATCCTTGAGGATTTTGATCATAGTGATTCAGAGGGAGTAGACCACGGAGAGATGGTTTCTTTAGTATTTAGACAAGGTACATTATCACTGAAGAACGGACGACCGATATCCTCACCAAGCCTCCTGCCAAAGTAAAGTTTGTACATTTTGAGACTAGCTTGGAGTTGTGGAGAACGAAGCCTTTACTGAGAGGGAGTCTCAGCATCTGTGATTACCTGAGATGTACTTTAATGCATCCTACTCTGTGAGAGAGAAGTTTAAGGTGAAAACCCTTGTTCCACCATTTGGGAATATCCATGGTGGATCCACCCTCTGATATGGTTCATGGTGGATATCATGTGAGTTACTACATGATTCTGTAGAAACGTCATGAAAGGTGACGATCTTTCATTGATGTTTAATTGTGGTTACTATTGTAAGGTGACGATCTTAACAATGGTTTAAACTGTTATCATGATGGATATCAATTGAGTGATGTCTAAGGAGATCATGGTAGTGCATATCTCTTATGTAACCTTTGAAGTTACATTACTGAGATATGGCATGGTGTATACTATGAGACATAGTATTGGAGACATCATGTGCGGATATTTTCCTTGGTAGGCATCATGAGACTTGATGCCAGTGCACATACCAAAGAAAATATAAGTATGGTGAAAATCTTATTGTTGATATTCTTGGATGTACCATACTTTGATGATACCATAAGGTAACATCTAAATGATGGATATATGTTGCTATCCTTGAGATGATTCATTGATCATTCAAACTATCCTCTCTAGCTAAGAGGGAAGGTTAATGTTGTAGCTTCGGTCAGATTAGTTTGACTTCATCACTGATTAATAATCATTAAATCATTCATACATATATATATATATATATATATATATATATATATATATATATATTATAATAGGATAATTCTATTTAATGATTATTAATCAATGTAATTACTGATCTTATCGACCTTATTAATCAATAATCATTAAGCAAAATATGATCGACTATGTATTATTATCGATCTGATTATATTCACATTCATTGTATTACCCAGATCAGCTTCAATTAATATATAGAACAAATAATATACCAAACAGCGACTACCCTGATCAGGTATCACATTATAATATGTAAATATCAACAGCGTTTGTTATGGTATCGACTGGATTAGTTGCTGTTTGTTATTTGTTAAGGATCGGTCCTTCTTGATGACCGGGCATGTCTCTTATAGAGGCATGACCCTTCGTGGCCTTGAACCACGAAGAGTCATGTCTCTATAAGAGGCATGCCTCATTGAATACATATAAATATCAGATCGATGAAGCACTTGGAAAATAAATCAATCACAATTAATATTATTACAAGTTGCAGAGATCTGATCTAAATATAAACATTTATCATTCTATTAAATTCAGAGTATACTTACAGGTTGACTGCTATACATATACCTGTGCAAATCCGTGTAAGGAAAACACTTAGACATATCATTAAGGAGATTATTGAAGAGATGTTATTCTGCAGATCAATCATATAAATTTCAAATAAAGGTATTACAACTGATCCTATTTCCTTAACACACACACACATATATATAAGACTGGTTTCGTGAAGGATTATATCTGATTATCTTTTGAGGGCAAATAACCTGGAATTATTGTTCACTCATTATATATCATTATGTGGAAATTAGTTTAGATTGCAAATAGTAGATATTTTGAAAATTTGCACTATTTCGTATTTGTAATATTACATTTCAAGAGAGGCAGGGAAGAAAGTGACTCCTTCAATGGTCTCTCCTAGATGATTGATCCATTGCTACAACCTTGTGGCCATAGGGGAAGCCCTGCAATTCACTGAGAATGTGAGGAAGAATGCTGACACAGTGCATTCTCAATTGCTTCCAGAATCTTAATCTCCTCTCTTTCAACTCTGAACGAACCCAGGGGAATCCTGAGAGAGTGCTGCCAATCACGAGAAGTGTAGAAAGGGCGAACAATGATGCCATACCGAATCTCCTGAGTATTTGGCTTATAATGGTCATTTAAGTCATTTACTTAGTTTTCAGTAGCTTTATATTTTGTAAGTCAGTTAGTATTTACTATTTAGTAACTTTCTTTTCTATTTTTAGTTCTTGACCATTTCCGTTATGGAAAGATCTTGAAATTGCTTATATAAGGAGTATTCCTCTCCTTTGTTCAATACAACAATCAATTGTCATTTCATGGTGGATTTTTTCAATAAAATTTGTGGTCCTTTACCTAGAAATTTTGAGGAAATTTCTAGAAGTTTATTGCCTGATTTTTTACAAGAAAAACCTTGGGGATTTTTGGTGAATTTTTTGTTTAATAAAATTCATGGTCTTACCTAGAAATGCTTTTCGAGAAGTTTTTGAATGATTTTTTAATAAAATCGTGGTTGTTTTTTGGATGTGTAATGCCTGCGAGAGTTGCTCAGTACCGCGTGACAGAGTTTTTTGCAATTTTTTCATCAAAAAAATCATGGGTCTTGTTTTGGGTACGACATAAGGGTTTTTTTGTTCGTGCCAAGGGTTTTTGCAGTGCTGCAATACCACGCGACAGATGTTTTCCTAACTAGTGGAGGGTTTTGCACAATTTGTTCCCAAAAATCACACTTTTCCTTGTCATAGGTGTTTGCTGTTTTTTATACATAACGGGTGTTTTTGATGATTTTTTCACAAAATCATGGTGCTGTTTTGCAGCAGCTTTTTTTCTATGGTTTCTTGCCATGGTTTTTTGGTCGCACGAGGAATTCTAGGGGGAAAGACATTCCTGCAAAAGTACTGGAGTTTTCGCACAATATATTTACAAAATCGTGGGTGTTGTTTTGAGTATCAGTGTCTTGATCAGCTTGTACTTGGTAAATCTGCTCATCCCACAGTTGCAAGTAAGATCAAGACAAGTTTGATGAGCCTAATGGGGAAGTGGTTATACTACTTATCTATCACCAATAAGATGCTTCCAGAAGTGCCATCTGACAAGACTACTACAAAGATCTAGAGTCACGTGAAGGATCTGTAAGAGACATCATATAAAAGCAGAGCTTTCTTCCTTAAAATATGTTGTTCTCGATTATGATGAATGACAAGATGTCTTTGCAGGATCACTTAATGAAGATCAAAGATATCCGCGATCAGTTGCAAGCCATTGGTCACAAGATGGAAGAAAAGGATATGGTGGTTATCATGTTGAAAAGCTTACCGCAATCCTCTGAGCATCATCGAAACTCTCAACATGTAATGACCCCACTTTAGGACCTTACTTGATTTGTTCTAAATTTCCCAAGAAGTGTTTGGGTTGCATTTAGGAATGACAACTTGTAACATTCGCAACTACGCGAATATCGATTCCCAACGATTAATATGCCCCATTAGGCATTCAAATCAAATTATATTAAGAACAATCATGAATTTATAATACATAAGTCTTGATTCCTTACTTCACTCATAATCACTAACCTTAAGAAAGACGGTAGATTTACTGTGCTAGGAAGCTTGCACAGTCTACAAGTGGATTCCCTTAAGGCTCTACACCTATCTCGGGATCTTTCCATCAAGGGACCGATTTACCCACCTCTTCCTACACACACTCCCTATCCCCTTAATAGTAATTAATGAGTTATTAAGGAATTGGCCAAGTATATATTAATATTTTACATTACAAAAATATAAATATAAATATATATATAACATAACTGATACATAATTCTGACTTCATTCTTATATATATAGATAATTCTGATTTTATCTTTATTAACATATAACATAAGAGTTCTTGACTTTATATATATATATATATATATATTTCATATTCATTATGCATTAAAATATTTATAAACAAATAATTTCATATATGGCTGTCTTAAAAAAGTCTCAGAAATATATAGAAAGGGCGTGAAATTACGTACCTTTAATTTCTTATTTTAAGGAGGGATATTCCTTATATTAAAGTAAGCTTATTCAATACTCCTTTTATAATGATTTTCCATTTTTGCATTTACGTCCCTTTGCAAAG
Source organism: Thuja plicata (assembly GCA_018584345.1). Classification (NCBI taxonomy): domain Eukaryota; kingdom Viridiplantae; phylum Streptophyta; class Pinopsida; order Cupressales; family Cupressaceae; genus Thuja; species Thuja plicata. Next base: position 420,896 of record MU226883.1, on the reverse strand, counting down.
TATGCTCTCCTTAATCATCACCTTTCGGTCTTGGTCTAATATTATTATTTCTGCGTGCAATATATTTCTGTGTTCCTTTTAGTTATCTATGTTTCCTCCTTTTTCTCCTATATTTTCTCCTTTTTCTCTTGTGCTTTTTATTTTTATTGTTTAAAATAAAAATGGAAAGTAAAACTACGATGTCTTTCTTTGCTAGTTTCATGTCATTTAAATATTCTTGCAAAGGATCGTGACTTTCCAAGTCTTGATTTAATATTTAATATTAATATTCTTGATATTGATTTATTATATGAATATTATTGATATTGTTTTGTTAATATTAATATAGATAGTTACATGTATTGATATTAATTTATTAGAACTAATATTAATAACTATATTAATATTATTACATTGATTAATAATATTAATCAATTCTATATTGATTAATTATTAGCATTATATTGATTAATAATATTATTAGTATTGATTAGAGTATTGAATATTAATTTGATTAATATTATTAAATTATGAATTGATAAATAATATTATTAATGTTAATTTTTTTAAGTAAAGAATTAGCAATATTCAATCCAATTTACATACATACACGCATCAATTATGGCTCATGACAAACCACCCCTCCCAAATTTGCTTGTCCTCAAGCAACAACATATTTTATACTTATGATTTAATACAGGAGATTGGTAATTGAACTTAAAACAATATTTCTCTTATTTTTTAAATAAAAGATTTTAGACCATCTCATGGTGGTGCTTATTTGAGTTTGCTCAACACTACGTTTACATGCCAACATGCCTCTAATTAATCTCTCTCTAGTTATTCTATTATTCTAGATAAACCAAATAGAGTATAAAATTGAAAATATATGCATGAATATATGAAGACAATGAAGACACAATGCATACACACTAATACATGAAGACACGAAGCATACACGAAGTATACACATTGATGCATGAAGACACGGAGCATACACAAAGCATACATATGATACACATTGTTAGATTTTTTTCTTATTGATAAGAAAACATAGAATGCTAAATCTGTCTTTCATAATCAATCATGATTTAGTTTGGTAGGAGAGTCTCAAGAGGGCGCTTGTAAACTGTTCAACCCAACTAAGCCCAAGAGCACGCAGCGTCCCACTATGACAACTCACCTCTTGGCCCACAAGAGACAAGAATGCCCCACTGTGACAATTGCATCCCTTTGGGTGGCCTACTTAGCTTGGGGGAATCAGTAAACTGCAATTCCCTTACTTCCTCCATTCATTCTGGTTGATTATGAGGTAAGACATATATACATAATCAAGGTCATTTATTTAATATTTATATTTCCCTTAGGGCCCGTTTGGTTGGGGAATTGGAAAATGAAACAAATCATGGTTATCCATAGCCTGGTTATGCAAACCCTGGTTTTCATTTTTTGGGACTGTTTGGTTGACCTGGAAGATGGATTTG
>MU226883.1:404308-415984 GCA_018584345.1 Thuja plicata | reverse complement strand
TATCAGTTTATTTTATTCAATATTAAAGAAATATAAATTATAAATTTTATATATATATATATATATATATATATATATATTGCTTATTTATTTTCTTATAATATTTTGATCATTTTATCTTATTGAAGCTATAAACATCAACATATATATTTCATATTCATTATGCATTAAAATATTTTATAAACAAATAATTTTGTATATGGCTGTCTTAAAAAAGTCTTAGAAATATATAGAAAGGACATGAAATTACATACCTTTAATTTCTTATTTTAAGTAGGGGATATTCCTTATATTAAAGTAAGCTTATTCAATACTCCTTTTATAATGATTTTCCATTTTTGCATTTGCGTCCCTTTGCAAAGTATGCTCTCCTTAATTCATCACCTTTCGGTCTTGGTCTAATATTATTATTTCTGTGTGCAATATATTTCCACGTTCTTTTTTGTTATCTATTTTTCCTCCTTTTTCTCCTATATTTTCTCATTTTTCTCGTGTGCTTTTTTATTTTTATTGTTTAAAATAAAAATGGAAAGTAAAACTACGATGTCTTTCTTTGCTAGTTTCATGTCATTAAATATTCTTACAAAGGGTCGTGACTTTCCAAGTCTTGATTTAATATTGAAAATTAATATTCTTGATATTGAATTATTATATTAATATTATTAATATTATTTTGTTAAGTAACAGCTCGGCACCTAAAGAATATTTTCCTCTTTGAGGATCAAGCTTTTTTGAGTGCGGTTATGGATTTCTTGGGGCCGGAATTCATGGACACATACTGGCGCAACAGGTCGAATCTGGATATCGCCTCACTTTTTGTAGCGCTGGCCCTGATGGTGGGGGGATTCGAAAGAAGAAGTTCGCAAGGTTGTTGAAGAATGCATTGACAAGCAATGGGTTGTGGGGTTTGAGGAAATCATTGAAAAAGCCGTGCTTGGGATAGGGTTGAACATGGGTCAAAACCCATGGAGGCAAATTGGAGGCGGAGATACTCCGCTACAGCCGTTGGTGGTGTGGTCGTCTGCGAATCCACGTGAAATCCACCTGCCGAAAGCAACTAGGGCTTGGTGGACTTTGACAAACTTACTGCAAACAAACTCAGGGGAGAAGGAGACTGGGAACAAGGGCATAGCGAAGACTACTCCCAGGAAAAGCGTGCGTCCACACGGCGAGCCCCTAAGATACCAAATAATCAAGGAAGGGCAGGAGGCGACTGGAATGGCGACAAGAACAGGTTTAGGGGTTGATGTGTCGCTACTTGACAGGGAGACTACAAGTGGGGCTGGCAGGCCACGTTTCTTAGGGGCCGAGGACCACTCAATCCCCAACTTCACCAAGGAAGAGGTTGCTTCCTGGTTCAAGGGTTGAGGTGGTCGATGGGTGTTCAGTAAGGCGGGGTGAAACCTGAGTTTTTGTCTTATCTTTCCGTTGTAGGGGTCGGTTAGGATGCAGGTGTTGATGCCTTTTGTATTGTATATGCATCTTCTTTATCTTTCCAGGCTAGTAAATGAGGGCCTCTTAAGCTCTCTTACGTTTCTCTATATTGTAAGCATTATCATTATTAATACAAAAAAAACATGTTACCTATCAAAAAAAATAATACTCATTGTATATTAATCAATTATGTATTGATTAATTATTAGCATTATATTGATTAATAATATTACTAGTATTGATAAGAGTATTGAATATTAAATTGATTAATATTATTGCATTAAGAATTGATAAATAATATTATTAATGTTGATTATTTAAGTAAAGACTTAGCAATATTCAATCCAATTTACATACATACACGTATCAATTATGGCTCATGACACAACATCACATCGACCAATGTTGATTTGAAGTTTGAAGATTTGTGCAACAAGCTCTTACAACAAGCCAGGAGGAAACAACGGTTGGTAGCAATAGTGACACTGTCAGTGTGAAACAGTCGTTTAATGCCAAGGACAAAGGCAAAGGCAAAGGCAAGTCCACTCGGAAAAAAGGACAAAGCAAACATAATGATTCTTCAAAGAATCTAAAATCTATCACGTCATTATTGTGGTAAACTTAGTCATCTACAGAAGTTCTGCGGAAAGCAGTTGGCGGATCAAAAATCCAACCAAGGAGGGTCTCAACATTAGGCTCTTGTTGCAAAGCATTCAAACGAGGAGTCTGCCTTCTATGCATTCATGGCCAAAAGACCAGCAAATTCTACATGGTAGTAAGTAGTATGACCATTAAGGGAAAGTATTTAAGTAAAGTTGTAATATTTAGCTTGTAATGGTCATTTTAGTTGTTTAGTTAGTTTTCAATAACTTTCTATTATGTTAGTCAATTAGTATTTATTAACTTTCCTTTTTTGTCTTTAGTTCTTGATCGTTTCCGTTATGGAAAGATCTTCATGTAATTGCTTATATAAGGAGTATTCCTCTCCTTTGTTTAATACAACGATCAATTATCATTTCAATGTCCTCTAAGAATGTGCTTCTATATATTGTATTTATCCGTTTCCCAAACACCTATGACCTAGTTGCCATGCTTCTCTGCAAGTGAAGCGTAGATTTTCATTCGCAACTCATTTTTAGACACCTCCACTTGATTTGGCTTAAAGGTTAGCGTTCTCTTTTGAAAATATTTACTTGATAGCATGGGAGATGTTTGCTTGGAACTCAATCTATCATTACGCACTGAATCTTCAAAATTCAAAGCCCTTTTCTAGGCTTCTTGCAATGAGCTTGGATCAAATGCCCTTACTAAACCTTTAAGTGGTTCGGCTAAGCCCTCCACGAAGAAAACTCTAAGGCTTTTCTCTAACACATTAGAAATCATTACCGCAAGCCTTTGAAATTATCCTACATAATCTTCCAGTTTACCCTCTTGCTTCAGCTTTGCTAACTCCCTAAAATGAGTCTCCGGACCCTTCCTATTGAACCTTTCTATTAATCTCTGGGTGAAGTCCTCCAAGTTAGTGAAAGAGTCATGCCCTTGGGTTATCATGCCATGGTACCACCATTCATGAGACACTCCTTCAAGACGCAAGGTGGCAAATTTGATAGTCTCTTCTTCAAACATTGGATTCGAGGAAAATGTGTCTAATTTCTGCAACCAAGCCCTTGCTGAGGTATTTCCAACACCATCAAAAGTAGTAGTGATTTTTCCCAGACGGTGTTGAATGTCTTTCCTCTCTTTATACCTTCTCCTCCTATGCCCAATTGCTTTCTTCATCTCATAGAAGCCCCTGAAGATCAAACCTCTACATATGGCAAGGCTTAAGGTGAAATTTTGTTGTGTTTTCCTTTGTAAAGTTATTCTTCGTCAATACATATTGTTGCTTCTTTTTCCAAAAATTTGGCCCTAAAAGTTCTTGTGTTTGTTGGGGCTTTCTCATCACCAGCTAAAACTTTCTCACCACCAAAGCTACTCCCTTCGCCTCCATTTTGTATAGACCTTCCAGCACTTAGTTGTCTCACTCTAAGGAACTCGGGCTCTGTAACTTCGGGATAAGGGGTGGAGATAAGAAGCTTCTGTCGATATCAAATTCGTGCTTCCTTCCAATTCCACTCATCGAATGATGCATTGATCAAGAAAAAGTTTCAGGTTAAAGTGCACTAAATTCCGGCAACTACTACGGTTCATTCCTCTTAAAAGTTAAACCATCTCCATCATGGTATCCCTCACACTAGTATGGATCTCCCAAGTCTCCCTAGTGAACTCTAGGGGATCTACCTCTTCCTTGTCACCCATGGCCTTCTTCTTTTCTCTATGTTGGTATCTATGATCCAAGTCACTCATTAATCCACAAGCTGGCAAAATGCTAAGCTCTAATACCACTGAAATATTTCAAATAGGAAACAGTGCAAATTTTCACATTATCTACTATTTGCAAACTAAACTAATTTACAGATTATGATATCAAATAAATAAACAATAATTCTGAGTTATTTGCCCTCAAAAGATGATAAGATATCTCCATTCATGAAACCAGTCTTACAATGTGTTTGTGTGTGTGTGTGTGTGTGTGTGTGTGTGTGTGTGTATAATGATTGCTTATAACAAAATAACCAATATAACTAGGACTCTTACACAAATATCCTAATTTATATTAATCATTCACTCATAACACATTAGAAATTCAGAACCAAACAATATGGATACGCCTTGCCTTTGAAGATTATCAAACTTAGAGGTTGGAACTCGTACCATGTTGCCTAGAATCAATTCCTTCCAGTAGCCACTGTCTACAAACACCTTCAGACCAATAGGCACAATACTAGCACCTTAAAGGGGCGTCAATCCTCTTTCTAGCTATGATATGGCATGATTGCAGAGTTCACACTTTCTATCCTAATGGGTGATTTGTTTCCCTGCTCATGCACTTACCCCAACCTAGCACTAGCATGTGATAGGACAGCATTTGCAGAGGCAACTGAATATTCAAAACACAACAATTGATAAGGTTTGCATCTTGCCAATGGCTTCCTCCAAGTTGGCGTCTAGAAAGAAGTGCATTCATTTAATGCATTAGTGTATAAAACCTTCCACTCTTCTCTACAATAGCATACGCATATATAATTATATACAAATCCATCCAACTACCACAAAGTCGCCCTAGGGCATAACCGCCAAAAAGGAGAAACGGTCGACCCCAAGGAAGTCGATGCAATTATTCAATCATTTTATTTATTAATAATTGATTTAATGTTTGACTTATTTATTTGATAAAAAATAAAATAAATGGCCTAGTCAACCTAGCGTCTAACTAGGGTCATTAGATGAAATCATCACCCGCTTGCCTTAATTCTTTTCAGATTGCCAAATGCTTTTCAGCCCAACTTGCTCACTTATTGATTCATTATCAACCATCAATATATAGCAAAATCCCTCCTTTGGGCAACATACATTTAAGCCATCTTTGGTTTGTCCTAGGTCTAGTTTCAAATCCAATGGCAATTCAACAACGACCAATGCATACAAGTGATCACTAATATATTGATTAGATTATCAAGCACGGCAATATAGGCTTCAACAAAAGCATCTAGTAGTGGCCATCCTAGTGTGTGTTGATGCATTGCCAAGAAGATTCATCTCATGACATTTGACATACAAAATCAAAATTTGTCAATTGGTTATAAAGCTCCCATATAGGGCACACCAACACAATTAAAGGAGTTATGCAGAGGCTCAACTACCCATTTTAGATAGACAATTGATGAAATTGAGTTCACGGTCATGTCCTGCAAAAATATTTAAAAACATTGAAAATAAGTGTTCAACTACAAAAAAGATCACCATAAATTTTAATTTGACGAGTGGAAAATCTTTTTACATGTATCTTTAGTTGCCTTTGTATTTGTATTTAGTTGGAGTATTTATATTTAGTTGGAATATTTATTGCAGTCAATTTAGACTATTAGTATCTATGTAAATTTGTAAAATGTCACTTATCAAGGTGCATTATTCGTGGAAAGTGACAACTTAGACATTGTTCTAATTGAGGGGAAGAATTATTAATTCTCTTACCAAAAATGGAGAAAAACAATGCATTCACCATTGAGAAATTCGAAGCCAAAGATTTTCACACTTGGCAAATCAAGGAATTGATCCTTATTGAAAACGATCTGTGGGATGTTGTGAATGAAACTACATCAAAGCCATCTAATGCTAATGAGTTCTTAAAGTCGACAACAAAAGATCGTAGGGCAATAGCTTTGATTGGTCTTGGACTTCTAGATGCACACCTCCATCACCTTGATTTCTCAAAGACCTCGAGGCATGTGTGGGATAATCTCAATGTTGTTTGGATCAGAAGGATCAAGTGCGAAGATAGTCCTAATGTAAAAATTATTTGGACTCGAAATGATGAAAGATGATAATGTTGTTCAACACATCAATAAGTTTCATTATTTTTTATATTGCTAAATTTTTTCAAATATTTTGTTCATACAAGCATCAAGATGAGACAAATATCAGCTCCTTTCAGGAAACCGCGCTAGAAACCAACTATGGAAGACCAAAAGTCACAACTTAGAAATCCACTTATTTAGAAAACCACCTCCACATTAGAAGCCAACTATAGAAGACCAAGAATCACAACTTAGAATTCCATTTTAGATGTCCCATTGGGATTCGAACTTGAGACTCCGCATTGAGAAGTCAACGCATTAACCAATTAAACTTAACTCCTTGGACCAGTTTCATTCATTCATGAGCCAACTAGCTAGAATAAAAACTAAGGTAGATGATGATGATGCACAAGCTATTTTGTTGAATAGCATGCCTTTTAGCTATGATAACATTGTGTTCGAATTGAATAAAATAGATGTTATCGTAGAAGATATAATCTCTACCTTGATTAATGACAGAACCAAAAAAATGATTCAACTATAGGGGAAACTACAATGGTTGTCAAAAACAAGATTAATTATTCCTTTAAATCCAATTCTTCTACTTCAAAAGAAAATCAATTTTACAAGGACAGAATTTTGTGCTACTATTGCAAGAAAAAAGAGCACATTCTTATGAACTATATTCAACATGTCAAGGATCTCCTTGGCAGGAAGTTAAATACAGACAAAGCATTGGTTGCAGACAGTGATGAATAATGTCTTTTTGAAGTAGCTATTGAAGATTGTCCATGTGGGAACAATGAGGAATACATTTTCTAAACTAATCAAGAATTTATTCCTGTGATTGGATGTATGTATCCCCAATCACAATTGTTGGTTGTTTGTGATTGGATGTGTCTGTCCCCAATCTCAATTGTTGCTTGTTTGTGATTGGATGTGTTTTCCCCCAATCACATTCGTTGGATGATTATGATTTGATGTGTTTGTCATCAATCATAATTGTTGTTAACAAAAGTGTGTCGCTTTAATGAGTAATGATGGATAGAAGTTTTTATTCCTATCCAATTGTTGTATGACCTTGGATGCATGTGGGTGGATGTGTTTGTCCCTATCATCGGATAACATCCAATGAGATCAATCCTTCTGACAAAGCATTATGAGGCTAGTTCCACTATTGCTTGTCACGAGGAGATGTGAATGTCCCTACTCATACCTTGTGCTTTTGATAAACTACAAAACATGTCCGTCAAGTGTTGTTAGTCTGCATCTCCCCATTCAGAGAATGATGATAAGGAGGTGTGTGTTGTCTGGCAATATCGACAGTTAGGTAGTTGCACAACCGAGGGTAGGTAGTTAACAGGTGCGACGGTTCGCCTCGCACCCTCTCGGTCCCTACTTGTATGTAGTCTCTCGATGGAAGAGACAGACTTGCTATGATTATACTTTTTGTACATGTTGACTTATGAGCAATGAAATATACTTGAAGTTCTCTTATTTTGTGTTGTGTACTTTACTATTCTGTATGATTACAACAGTTCCAGTTTACCGTTGAGGGCAAACATCTGGCGCCGTTGCAGTACAAATCTGGGTGGTAACTAAGTTGAATGGCGAAGGGAGAGAAATGGGTCAACCACTAGAAGAGGGCAGGCAAACAAATAATGATGGACGACAAGAACTGTACGAAGGGGAGCATGCATTGACGAATGATTTTGCGATCATCCTGCAAGAAGCAATCGAGACCTATGTCCGGAAGGAGGCCTCAGACGCAAACATTTCGGAAGGAGCAATTTGGAACGCACTGGAAGTGAGTCCCGTAGTCAATAGGTTGATGAACCATCTCCCCCGACTATTGGCCCAGGCATCCATCGCGCAGAGGAACCGACGGGAGGAAACCGAGCAGGAACAACACCGCCAACAGATCCTATGAAACTTCGAAGAGAACAACCGTCGGGAGGCTGAAGAATGTGATGGCAACTGGCGAAGGGGAAATAATCTGTGATCTGTAGATTATTGAAAGAATATAAAGAACACTGAAATATTGTAAAAAAATGATGTCATATGATTGACACATATGTACGAAGTAGAAAAAAAAATGAATGAATAAAAAGAGTTTTGTTAAATATGTTGTTTTGATTTGATGCCCAATCTATTAAATAAAGATAGAAATAAGAAAGCGCAAACTGATGAATGGGAGGCCGCGCAGTGAGCTTTAATCCTTGAACAACAAGCAGAATGTCGACGAAGGCTAAGGCAACTTGCCAAAGGACAACCAACCGAAGGGTCGCCAGAGAGGGACCACGAAGGTGTCACGGAAGGTGCAGAAGCCGAAGGAGAACGCTGTGTCATCAGAACACCGTAGGGAAAAAAGTTCGAAGGATTTGATTGAAGAAACTTGACAGCGAATAGACCTCCTGAAGGAGAACCGACATCGATTAAAGGGCCTATCGCTCACACCGCGCACGAAGGCAAGGGAGTTCCAAAGGAGTGACAAAGGAGGAACCCATACGGAGGGTGAAGAGATCTACAACAAAAGTGAAGAGGATACTAGTGCGGCTGTAGGTGTTCAGGAAACACAAGCGCAAGGTAGTCAAAACATTCTGTTAGGACCCCCCACACCTAACACAAGGGTTCATTCTAGTACACAGACGTACAGAGGGCAGAATATCCAGTCGAGTACCAACGTGCCCAACGCGCACAACACAGTAGGGAGTTTCGGTACAACCAGCGCGGGTGGACAAAATCAACCTCCACCGCTGGTAACCATACCAATGGCAACAAATAAACAAAAATTACCCAAGTTCAGAGGTGACGGAAAGGAAGATCCTGTGAGACACTGTCGCATGTGCAAGACCATCTGGTCTGCAAATGGAGTACCAGACCAAGCAAAATAGGTAAAACAATTCCTTGCCACTCTGAGAGGGGTAGCCATCGATTGGTACTCCGATATTGATAAAACAAAAGTAGCTACATGGGATGAGCTACGGAAAGCGTTTCAAACAGAGTTCCAACTATTAAGTGATGACAATGAGATTGTCTCAGAAATCTAAGGGACGAAACAAGGAAAAAAGGAGATTGTGCGTGCTTATGACCGAAGACTCAAGGAGTTAGTCGGAAAGACGGATGGCCTAAACTAGAGATGGTTCGTGGAAGGCCTAAAATCCACCCTGAGGAAGAAGATGAAGATAGTGCCCCCTTCTTCATACGAAGACGCATATAATCGAGCAATGGACTTGGAGAGCGAACATAAGACTTCCAAAAAGAAGAAAAATAAGTCATCCTCTGATGAAGATAACTCTTCAAAGGAGAGCAATAGTTGCAGACAGTTGAGACAGCTAGTCGAGATGAGACCTACAGTAGTTGCGAAGGTGGTGGCTCAGCCTACGGCGCCTGCAGAGGAGGTAGACGAGGTGGTAGTTCCGGAGATGGAGGTAGAGGATATAACTCACGGAGAGGGACAGTTCCCACTTGACCAGACCAGAGATACCCAGGGGCTCCAACTCACATTAGAGGTGATTGGCAATGCCGTTGTGGTGATGATGGTTGAGGAGTTGGTAGTAGAGCAGTCGAGAAGGGCAGCCGTGGTGAGTAGTGCTCCCTCGGACGAGGCCATGAGTGCCTGGTTGCACAACTACAGGCAACCACCTATAAAAGTAGTAGGGTCGGATATTTGATCACCACTGAGGAAGTTACCTCAGCAGGAGGTACTCCACGTAGAGGACGAGGCCTCTCCTGTGAGATTGACCGCGTTGAAGATAGAAGACCCACCCATTTGTAAGTTGCCCCAGACACAAGCCACACCACCACCAGAGTTGACACCACCCCCTCCACCTGAGGGTGCTAGCGGCCAGCTCGTGGGAGATTTAGATGACTTAGAGGGGTATATTGCGGAGATAGCAACAGGCACACGAAGGGTGGCCGATTCCATTTAGTCCAGGACACAGGAGGGTTTAGCTCAGCAATTGGAGCGCATGGTAGCCTTTATGAGAGTGGGATGCCTCGAGGCATTCAATGTGTGTTTTCAGTCCCAAGGATGGCCAAAAAAGGAGTCGTGTCGATGATGGAGGAATGGGCTCTTTGGGAACGGCCTAGGGACAGTCAGGTGGATACCTTGCTGAGGGAAGTGGAGCAGACCTATAGGGAGGACTATTACACCCTTAGGCAACTGAGCATGTGTTGGCAGCGAAGAGTGCACTTATTGAGAGCCTGGAGACAAAGTTTCAAAGTGTGGAGACTGAGCTGGTACAACAGAAGGAGTTAGCTCAGACACAGGAGAGTGGGCGACTGCGGGAGGAGGAACTGATCAGACAGTTGGAGGAGAAGGTTGAGCGAGCTATGTTGGAGACTCACCTAGCGAGTACGTTGGAGACAGTGGATCGAAAGGACAAGGCGATAATGGCGGCGGTGGTCATGGTACGAACAACAATGGAAAGGAAGGTGCAGCCAGAGCGCAACCTTGCAGTCCGGACACAGCAGGTGTACCAGCTCCGAGCTTCTATGACTTCAGCATCAGGGACGCCTTCTCAGCCCCCTATTCAGTCATTATTTCTAGTTAGCTCTTCTAGTTATGGTGGGCAATTTTGTTTTGTGATAATCCCATTTTGTTGTTCTCCATCCCGGACAATTTTGTTTCTTGTCGTCCGGAGTCGACTTTCTTTCTGGGGGGGATGATGTTGTCCGACAATATGGACAGTTAGGTAGTTGCACAACTGAGGGTAGGTAGTTAACAGGTGCGACGGTTCGCCTCGCACCCTCTCAGTCCCTACTTGTATGTAGTCTCTCGATGGAAGAGACAGACTTGCTATGATTATACTTTTTGTACATAGTAACTTATGAGCAATGAAATATACTTGAAGTTCTCTCTTATTCTGTGTTGTGTACTTTACTATTTTGTATGACTACAATAGTTCCAGTTTACCCTTGAGGGCAAACAATGTCTTTCTTAGTTTTTTAGGAATTTATTCCACGAGTATTTGTTATCGTTTGTTTATTCCCGTGATTATTTGTTATCCTCTTATTATATAAGGGATTTGTTATAGAAACTCTCCTATAATAAAGGAGAATTGTTTCCCATGAATTAGTGATTATATTATTGAACAAAATGAATTAAAGTATTATTTGTGTGTAAAATGTGAAGCCTGAATTCCAATAGGATGGTTGATGAAGAGATGTCAATTAGCCACAGCCATCCTTGTACCAAATAATACTAACCAAGAAACAATTAAGAACTATACTCTTGTTAACTTGTGTATTTGTGACCGAATCATTGTCAACTATAACTACATAACATAGATATGACAATTTATAACAATCATTTTGACTAAACCAATTCCCCTCTTTATATATGTCAGATTTCCTGTCAACATAAACCCACTACAAAATTGAAGAACCATGATGAAATATCCCAAGTGGATATAATATCCCAAGTGGATATTTACTCTGCTGCTGCTATAAATTTTATTTATATAATTATGTTCTCCTGTAAGTGTTTTGATTATCTTGCAGAACTAGACGGAAGTTGAAGAAGTAATTATTTTATTTGATATTTTCAGAATAACTTGGTACAACGTAAAGATAGTAACATCAGCAAATAGATAGTAATAACAATAACTTGATACAAAGCATGTGAAATTCTGGAAATGCTTATCACTGTACCAATAAGTTTGATATCAAAATTAATGAAGTCTAGTACCTCAAATACAATCAGCGTTTGAATATTTCAATAATTCTGTCCACAAAATCCAACGCCCAGCTGGTATAGATGGCTGAACGAATCTACTCACAATGGCCAACGCCAAAATGATGCAATCTGCTGAATGCTGCAAAGATGATCTTCAATTTCTCA
>MU226883.1:361087-386988 GCA_018584345.1 Thuja plicata | reverse complement strand
CCCCCCCCTCGTCCCCCCGCCGCCGTACCCCCATCGTACCGAAATTGAGGCCCTTTTTTTTCGCGTACCCGAAACTCGTCCCGGCGTCCCCTCGTCCCGACGTCCCCCCGTCCCCCCGTACCCCAGTACCGGTGTAACACTGGTATATTTCTATTCAGGATAGTTTGATTCTATGAACTTCTGCTAATCTCTCTAAAATGCTTCTAGGAAGGATCGAGAAACAATAGGATGATGAGAGATTACATGCAAAGTCATGCAGGCTGTAGAAATGAACATGGGTACACTGCTTGCAGCCATGAGACTGAATTGGTGGTACATAACTTCATTAAAAGAGGAAGAACCTATACAGTTTTTCATTATGACTAGTTTCTTCGAAGAGGAAGAAATGATATTCAGAGGGAGGCTCTTCAGCTGCAAAGAATAGACCTGCACAGTCAAACTGAATTTCAAATTGGTAGCTCCAGAATAGGGTGATCTGGAATGAGGTCGAGGAGGACCGAACTGGATTCGAGTATGTCAGAAGTTCTAGAGGTGTGTGTTGAAAAACATTTCTATAAGGCAAGAATTGTAGGCAATCTTGTACAAGGAGGTCAGGAGGTTGATGCAAGTGCTTGAAGATTCAGAGGGAGCTTGTGTGGCAGAGGGAGAGTGCCAAGTCCTTTGCAGAGGATCAGCAAGCTCGTGTGGCTGTGTGACTGCAAAAGCTCCTGGTTTGGTCAAACATTGGAGACAATTAATTTATTGTGATAATCAAAGCTGTGAGTATGCTGCCCCTGTTGAGAGGGAGTCTCGGCTAAAAGGGAGTCTCAGCATTCAGATGATCTTTTATGTGCTTTAATGCATTTTTCTTTGAGAGGGAGAAGTTTCAGGTGCAAGCTCTTGTTAATGCATTCTTCTCTATGAGAGAAGTTTGAGGTGCAAGCCCTTGTTAATGCATTATTCTCTATGAGAGAGAAGTTTGAGGTGAAAGCCCTTGTTCCACCCTCTGGGAATAGCCATGGTGGATTCACCCTCTGGGAGTAGCCATGGTGAACATCATATTGAGATGACGACATCGTGTTGAGTGACTCCGTGATGTGAGCTTGTGTTTATTTCACTCATGGGAATAGCCATGGTAAACATCATGTTGAGTGAATCCATGATGCTATTGCGTTGAGAGAATTTGTCATAAAGTTTTGGTTTCCTTCACAATGTGTGTAGCCATTGTGACTATCATGTTGAGAGATTCCATGACATGAGTATTTGGTAAAAATTTCTCCTTTGCTAAGAGGGAGTGTTGAAGATATGTAGCTGCAGGTGATATTTTATTTACCTGTGATGGTCGGCTTCTACTTTCTTGCTGTATTTGCCCTCTGTATTCTCCAGCTTAAGCACAGTATTTGAATATGATCTTTATTAATATGAAGAAACCTCCACTTGGAATATGAAGAAACCTCCACTTGGAGATGTGAAGAGTCTCTCGGTTGTGAATAGCAAGAGTCTTCCACGTGGGAAGATGGGGAGCCTTTCACGTGGAATCAATCAAGTTCTTGGATGTTACGTCATTCTTAATATATTTGTTCTTTCAGTCAAGCATTGGGTGGTTCTTCTTGGCAAATCAGATATTTGGAATATAGCGTAAAGAAGTTTGTGTGTTCAGCATATGTGTATTCAGTATTTCTGTTCGTCTCTGTATGTGTAATTATCATGGGCATTCTACATTACTGTAGGTGTCAATCTGAGTGCTTATCCGTGATAGATTATTCTCTGTTGTTACCGTCAAGCTCTCAAAATTCAGATATTCTGTCATGTTCCAGAGAGTATTGTTGGTAATTGATGATTAAGAGTTCATCCTCAGTATAGAATTTATATTAGATTCAGATTGTATTCAGACTGTTTTAGTATTCAATAAAGATCTTGTTCTTGGTGTGGCTGGGTTTTGCCCTTGAGTAGGTGGGTTTTCCCAGGGTATCTCTGGTGTTCTTGTGTTCCTGATTTATCAGCATTTTATTTTTTTGCAATTCTGGTTCAAAACATTAACAGAGACCACTTTCTGAATTTGCTTTAACATGTAATTGTCAGTGAAACTCCTTCACCATTCAGCTCTGCTGCACCTGGATCAAGGTCTTCTTCAAAGTCTGAATCAAAACAAACGAGGTTAGCTCCTTGCGGGTTGGCTGAGATTTGAGGTCAATCACATACCTTTTGCCATCAAACTCTATGGAAAGCATATTCTTCATCCAATCATGATTTGCCTTTGCCACTATCAGCCAATCATGATGCACCAATGGCCATTAAGTTCAATATGAATGGCATCTAATTAGTACTTTCTACTTTCTATGCCATAAGTACACCCAAAACTTTGATGCCACACAATAAATTGGAAAATCAGAGGCCAAATGGTTGGCTTCCCAAGCTTCTGTCATGGCTACTCAGAGAAAACATGTGCACTTTAGCTTCTGTCCATAATCGTGTTAGTGAGCATTGTATTCACAACAATTCGCTTTCTCATCCAAGGTTCTTCGTCAAGAGCAATTATCAGATTCGATCCAACAATGAGGGATTCCACTATGAACTACAATATTTGCATCTTGTGTTTTCCTGATGTGTAAAGTCACTCACTCTTGGTCAAGACTGTCCTCAGGTACTGATGTGGTAGTCGTAACTGCAATCATGTCTAGAACGCCTTGTAGAAATTTTACTACTGTCAACAGTATAGTTGTTCACAAGAGGTGTCTTGCAATCTTCTAACCCAACACAAGTGGCCTTACTAATGTATTTGTGTATCCATGTAAGCAGTCCGACGCCATTCTGATTGATAGGAAAATCTCAAGCAAAATATCCCCACTTGCTGCACTTGCAACATTACACAATTGATGACCTTGAGTGTCATGCCAGATTCAACTACCCCCACTGTCATTGTTCTAGTATCTATTACTAGTTCTCTGGGTTTTGTATCCACTAGAGATTGCTCCTTTACTACTTTGATTGTTTTGGGCTTGATAAATATTGTGGTTGTCGAAAACAGTTCACTAAGGGTCAATAGTAGCTGCACAGTCTGGTTCTTCAAGCAACCCAGAGACCCATGGAGGACATGACTAGGCAGCAAAGCGCACCATTCAAAATGTCGTAATTTAACCCACTTAGAATCAAGAGAAGTTGCAACTACTAGAACTGTCAAGGGAAAACTCCAGGACACAAGTGGCTTTGAGACTCGGAGTTGCAAAATATGCAAGGATTCATCAAAAGGCACCGTGGTAAAAACAATTTCATGTACCAATCAAACAGTTACTATTGCACCATATAACTCTCCCTTTTAAAAGGGCAGTGCCATCTTACAATTAAATATACAACATACAACACTGCTATCTATTCTTCCCTCCTTCCTAGCAGTCACAATGCTTAGTTTATTTCATTTCAAGATTTATCTACAATGAAAAAAAAATTGTCATATATTTTTTTCATGAAACGGCTCTCTCCTTTCAGGTTTTGTATGAATCACCTGTTCCTTCTAGATTACATCTTACCTTCAGCCTTAGTTTCTTGAAACAAAAAGGCTCTCACCATCGAATTAATTTATGTTTCTAAATTCGCATTGCCATATTAACATGATGGCTGAATATGCAGGAAAATCTTTTTTTAGTTTTCCTCATGAGTATTTTCTATGCAACCACTCCCCCACCAACATTTTGTCCCGCAAAGCAATCGATAGCCACTTCACTCACTAGACTACAGCTACAAGTAATATTTATTTGGAAAAACTATGGGAACTTGGAAAGAAAGATAAGCTCTTCCAAAACAAGATTATTGTTTTAAAGCTTGTTTGTCTTGTTCCAGATATGAAATTTTTTAAAATTCAAGTTTAGTTTAGCAAATATCCTGTCTTTCCAGCCCAAATTCTGATAAGGTTAAAAAATAGAAGTCAAACTCCTTCTGCCTTCCAACTACAAAATATTTGCCATCATCTACTTGTTTTCCCTCCAACTTGGTGCTTTTGAAATTTTAGATGTAAAAATCAAAAGTTGCTAGAAATTTGAACTTTTAAGGATTTAGACTCTAGAGGGACCGTCACATTTTCCTCAGCATGGCCAGAAAGGTTACACAATAGGCATGTCCTGCACAAGCTTTTTTTTTCCTACTGTGTATAACACACCCAGTTCTAAATAATAATCACTGGATTTTTCTATGTGAACGAAGCATATATCCCTGATCCTTGCACCCAAAATGAATAAAATACAGGTTTGAGGAGGTAACATAGCCAGGAAAACTGTGTGTAGTATTTCTAATAAAGAAAACATAAACAGCCTCTGTTCTATGACTATGAAGTTGAGTCAAACCAAAAACAATCCATGATTTAAAGGCGGCATCAAGAAACAGGAATGTAGTAAATAGAATTGGAATTATCCATAAATATTTAATCATCAAGATTACTATTATGAAAATAGCCCACTCTTAAGTTTAAGCGAACCTATAACTTACATCCAACCAAGTGATTTTTCTGAGTTGGGTTAGTCATGCTATCAATATCCAAACTAAAAGATGTACAAATTTTAAATTAAATTTATTTTATATAAACCATGGCTCGGTCACAAAGCCCACAAACCAAAGATATACAAGTTTTGAAAAATATTCATTGTAAAGAAAAGAGTTTGGGGGAGAAAATTTGCAATTCGCGGCCACATGTTTCTAAATCTACTTTACACATCTTTCTCAAAAAATAAAAAACATCTGTGTTCTTTAAACATTATGGATTGCAGAAGCTACAAATTCTCTACAGTGTATTTTGTAAAGTTAAAAAATCGCTTGCTCCTACAAAGGGATCTCATCATGCTTAGAATAGATCCATAATCTACATTTCAGAAAAGATTTTCTAAATCGCAATTTTACTCCTACAAGCTTTGTTATTAAAACAACATGGATTAGGAAATCTTAAAGGCTCTGTTATATATTTTTTTAAACTAAAAAAAATCTCATTGTTCCTACGAGAGGCTCTGGTACACCCAGTACGCATGCTGGCTAGGCTGTGACCGAAAAAATTAACATTTAAAAATGTGGAAGAAATTGAAATTGAATAACAAACCACTTTCTATTCGTCTGCAGGCCCAAAAGAAAAAGAAAAAGTAAAGAAACAAAGCAATTAATTCCCTACCAAAATGTAGCCTCATCGACAGTGCTAACATAGGCGCCCCCACCAATACCTAACCCCAGCAGCGCCCCTGTCAGCAATCGCCCCTGTCATTTCCACAAACACTCCAAACTCAAAACCCACATATTCAAATAAGCCAAATACAGATGACCAAAAAACAACGCAACTGCAAATTATTTTGTACCCATGTTAAGCGGTATTTTGGAGGCAAAACGCGTTTAACTGTATCCTGAGCAGAAGAAAATGCTTTAGTTGAGTACGCATTGCGCCAAAACAAGGCTGCGCTGCGTAATCTCCAAGCCATGTGTAGCGGCGCAGAACCTTTAAAACCCGCCGTGTCTTTAATTTCGATGTATCTGACTTCACAGTGGAATTACTGCTTTCAATTTGAACAGAATGATGATCATTGCCTTTGATTACCATGGTGTTTCGTACCCATTTCCTTTATTTTGTGCTTCTGCATTCCTCCGCCATGGTTTTGGGTTTAAGTGCGCTGGTATGTTTTATAAAGAAATAAAATTTTATTCATGCTTAGCATTAATTTTTAACAGTGGATGAATGCATGGATGTCTAGTAGCATTTAACTTTAAGGAGTTTAAATTGGTGGCTTACAGCAGTATATTTTTTTGACTATTGGGATGAGAATTTTTTCCCTCCATGGTTGGGTGTTGGACTTCATTTGTTAGTCCCTGCCTTATAGGAGACTTATGTTTTCACCTTCATTATGCCTATTAATCTTTTTTTTGGAAAACGTGAATACATAGTCTAAACTAAAGTGTTTGTGAATATTTTTATTAAAGTTAAATTTCGCAATATTCAATGTTTTTTCTAATTGGTTCTTTCAAAATTTCCTAGTGGTTTTAAAGATTTTTATAAAAGAAAATTACAAAATTTTGGGCCATCACTCCGTATGTACGGCAAACCATGGTGGAGCTGTCTTCTGCAGGCGCACGATACACACTTTCCAAGCAGTAGAAAAGTGGCTTTTTCCTTTCCCTATTTAGTTGCTATGGATTGATCACCGACTTTTCACCATACTTCATCTCATTTCTTTGCAAAAGGCAGGGACTCCTGCTGCACACAGCTCTTGTTTTCTTAGGCTTTCAGGAACTTCTAAGAAAATAGATTATTATTTTGGGTTATTTCATGTTAGATAAAATTGTAATAATTAATTTGATTTAATTAATTATATTTACATAAATATAATGAGAATTATTAGCTTTTTTTAAATGAGTGAATTAGTGTTGTATATGCAAGAATAAATATAATCAGAATTGTTTGTTGTTGTTTAAATGAGTGAATATAGAGTAGTGTTATTTATGCAAGAAATATAATTTTGTTGGGAAATGGTAAGTGGTGGAGTGAATCTCATTCATACTCTTTATATCAATTAGGTAAGTATGTGCTAGTTTTAGGTGTCGTCACTTCAATACTATAGGTTTTGGTTGTGGAAGAAAAATAAGAACCTTTCCTTCACTGGGCATTAATGGACTTGTCTTAAAAGATATGGATGTCTAAATTTGATAAATCTTATTGCTCAAAGAAAATTTGGGTTGGGAACGTTTTAGTGAATTAACTATTTTGCAATAATTATCTTCTCTATATCCTTCTTTGTGAATGTCCTTAGCAGGGATTTCATGAGTTCAAAGGCAATGGGATTGATATGAAAAATCGATGTCCAAATTTCTATAATGGCACAAAATTTGATGTCCAAATTTTTGTTATGGCACCCTTTCTTTTTATACATTTGAGGTATGGAGTATATTTCGTGGTATCTTTTAGGATATTAGAGACTTAAATAGTTGTCTTCAATTGGAAAAGGTTTAGCGGCGCTTCTTGAGCTATGTCCCTCCTCAAAATTAGATAATGCAATATACAATTACTTGAAATTAGGAATGGATCTCGATATCTCGCTCCCAAAAGCATTTGTAAACATACATTTCATGTTCCTTCCTAGGGGATTATGAATATGAGAATTCTATGTTCTAGGTGACATGATTTCCATGGACTTGGTCACTTGACCAAAGAATGGTCAAATAGGAAGAAAACCTTCAATATACAACTAGTTGTGTTAACGACTTTGAAACAATGGGTTTAGAAAGTGAAAATGCATCTACAAGGTAGAAAGGATTTTTGTTTCTTGGAGAATCATTTGTCGTTATTTTTTAAAGAGATCATTACTCCTTAATGAAATTATTTCACAATGTTGTATGCAAAAAAGGGGAAATCAAGTGTAACCATACTAAATGGACTTTCTATATGGAACTATAATCTTAGCAACTCCTAGGTATTAAAAGGGAGAAATGGAGAACCTAAGGAAGGCTTTAGACTTTTCCATGTAAGGAGATTGTTCCAACATGAGAAAACCTTTAATCTAATTGGTTCAACATTGAACATGTGTCTAGGATGATACAATCACTTTTTTGACTCCCTTAAGGTTGGTCCCTTAGAAGATGGATTGATTATGGGTTCATCCAAAAATGGAACCATTTTGGGGGTTCAGAAGTCTTTGTCATTCCAATAAGAATTTATCTTTTGTAGTCCAAACACCAAAGAAAAAATGGGTCAAATTTTAGATCATGAAAGCTTGTAGATGTTAACAAAGTTGAGGTAAAAATAAGCTTTCAATTGTTTCTCAAATGTTACTTTAATTGGAAAAGAAAGAGGAACCCTTAATCAACTCAATAAGAGTGTTTTCTTGCAATATTAGGGGCTTCAATTTTCTTGACAATAGGCATTTGGTTAACAAGTATCTTTATTCTAAGGAGCCCTAATATATCTAAACATATATTAGAAAGAATAAAGATATCTAAACATATCCTCCTATATTTCCTCACTATCCTAGAGAAACCTTGGGTCGGATTGGTTTTTTATGCCTTGGGTTTCTTTGAGGATTTATATTTTATAGTCCTTAGAGACTTAAAATCAATCTCATTTTTTCTTATCCTAACTAGATTGCTTGCAATGAATCCTTCCTTGAGAATATTAGAGGATTTTGTACTGATGCGTGTACAAACTTAATAACTCAATTTGCAAAAATAAAACTTGGAATGATATTTTGTATTTTATAAGTTCATCATTTATAAGGACTTTATTCATTACAAATTATGTTACAGTATATAAATGGTGGATGATGAGCACAACATGTTCTCATTAATGTAATGGTTGAGTTCCATATGTAGGCGATCTTCACATAAGCTCCAAGTTTCCCATTCAAAAACAATCGTGGCATTTTAGTTGATCTTACACACTACATGTATGACCTTCAATTCACTAATGAACTATCACAAGTAACTAGGTAACTAAAATAAGTGATAAATATACCAATTTATCTACGATTCAAGAGGTTGGTCATTTTCACACAGCTACAAGTGTCAATGGTTTTCTAGTGTTTCAACTCTTACAAGTCTAGTTCCTTAAAGAGAACCACATTCTATGAATCACAAAGAGATAATAAGTTTGTAGTTCATATCTATAACCAAGTGTCCCCTTGGTTATTTGTAGATCTCCAGAGAAACTTAAATGTGATTAATTGTGACAAGATTAGACAATAGTGTTTCCTTTTGCCAAATATTTTAGTATGATTGTAATAAAGACTTGATTTTTTAATGTGTTATAAGTTATTATAAGGTTTTTTTATGTTAATGCTCAGTTTCATAGTGTCCAACTATGCTTTCAAATCCTACCTCTTTGTACATTTGACTTTATTTTTTCCATCATAATTAACTAATTTGATATTATTTTAAATGGGTCTCCCTTGGCCAAACATTGAATATAAGTGTTCTCCCTCTTCATCCCCTATATGCCTATCATGTTTTAGATGTTGCAAAAGTTCCAAAAATTCTAACTTTGTGGTCTTTCTAGTTATTCTTCTAAGTGTGGATATCTATTTCAAATTCTGAAGTGTTCCATATAGGCATACTATTCCTCTGTCCCTCGGCCTTTCCCTTTTTTTCTACTCAATATTTTGAACTTTCTTGTCCTAATATGATTCTCCTACCATATTGACTTATGTCATTTTAGATTTTAAAATACAAGCATAGACCTCATTACTTTTGGGTGTGAAGTATAGAGTATCCCCAATCATTAATTCCTAATACTTTTCCTTATCTATCCTTTTGAAGTTTGGATTTTGGAGCTTCCTTTCCCACCTTCCTCTTACTCAAACATTGTAATTCCTTCCTAATCCTTGACTATCAATCATTTTTTGGAGTTAAAATTTTCAGCATTTGTTTCCCGGCATGCCATATGACATAATTTTTCTATACCTACCACCAACTCCTAAGCTTTGATGCTTCGTGTTGAGTTATCTTTTGAGCTCCTAAATATTGTCAATAAGTTTAAAGATTCTCTAACTCCTTAATAGGTTAACAAGTTGAAATTACAAGTTACTAAGTTTGTCTGACCCCCAAGTCCTCAACAAGACCATGTTGGAGGTTCACCAATTCATAGAACCTTTCAAGTATCGATAACTCCCTATACAATGAAGAAGAATGAAGTAGTTTTTAGTGAAATACATAGCTCCCTAAATCTCCAAAATGTTGACTAGGTTTAGAACTTAGCTAAATCATTACATGGTCGACATGATAAAGTAAAGGTGAAAAGTTTCAAAATTTGATCACTAACACAATGTCTGCAAGTTTTTGAAGTATATAAAATAACCACTATGAAAGAAAGTAAAAGGTTAGCAAATTCCTAGAACCTCTGATTCATTGGCATGAATCTAAAAGGTTCAAATTTATTATTGTGACTTGTTGAAACCATCAAAATATTGCTTGGGTTTGGCGTGATTTATTCAAGTAATATTTTTTCTTGTTCTCTATCACCTAGCTCCCAATAAGATCTAGTATGTCGCAACAAGAAAAGTTAATATCAACAACTACCAATGATCCTTATGGATTCAATAGCCTCTTCCTTCCCCTATCCACTAAATGTTAAAGACATCATTAATAAGAAAGATGGTTGCACCCAAAAACAACACCTCCACACTCTTTCCCATACTGGTGAATACCTTTAAGGTGAGATTTTACGTACAATGACATGGGGTTAAATCAGATACACAAGTGTGGGTGACCTCTACAAATGAATAATGACCTTACTAATTTTCAAAAGTATCTTATTGGCGGTTGGAGGATGTATGTTCTAAAATTTACATTGTCTAAAAGAGTGAAAAAATTATTGCAAAGCGAGAAAAAGAGAAGTTTTTCCACGCCATTAGGGTTCTCATTCCTAATATAGATTCAAGATATTTTATATTATAGAGATTTGATTTGAATCCCAAATGTGTAAAGAGATACTAAAATCCTTGAAGAACTCAAAGTTCATATTCAACATTTTCTAGATGTCTCCATGTGTATTTTATGCATTTACAAATTTATTTTTTAGTAGTTAATTGGTTGGATGATTGTAAAGTCCTTGCAAATATTTTTCAAGGTATCTTTTTGGAGATACAAAAATGTATGGGCTAATTCATGTTTTTTTAAGCTATGTTCTTTCTTTTAATGTTCTGCAAATTCAATCAACTCTTATTTGTATCCATGAAGCCTAACTTATGTGTAAATTTTGAAGATGTAGGCTTTAGTGACATCTTTGTTAAGGTGTCACAAAGTGTAATCCAATCATTGCTTCCTTTGCAATTTAATATTGATACTTTTTCACCTAACTGGATATAGGTCCTCATCTTTGTCAAGCTCGACCTCCCATCAAACCCACACATAAATTTAATCAAACTGCATTCATTTCACATTGCATTATAATTACTTATTCCCTACCACATCTATGGTTATTAAGAATGCATTCTTATACACTTTTGTGTGGTATTACATTGACTTTATAAAGGTGTAAGATATTGTATTTATCAAACCAACATATAAATACAGAGGAACAACCTAGTTCAAGAGTATATTATGTATAGGGTATTATTTGTATCTAGTCTTATACCAAGTTCTTGTAATTGTATTAGACAACAAAACCTTAGTGAAGCTTGTCTTGGTCTTTCTAAGCTAATAGTTAAAAATCTTACCCACCTTAGCTAATTGATCCTAAGTTATGTTTCTTGAACATAAGTGTGAAGTATTTCTCCCTAAGTATGATACACCCAATGCTTAGTAAAAGTGTACATTTAGGGACATAGGGACTTCAAACTCTATGCACCAATAGTTTGTAATGGTTTCTTCTTTTCTCAATATTTTTTGGAGTTTGGAGAGGGACTATTATGTATTATTGATTTTTTATACCGTCTCTGTTATTATTTCAAAATGTTATTTCCCTTAGTAAATTATGACTATAACTAAATGAAAAAGGTGTCAATTCAAAACTTACGAGCCATACACTCAAAATGAAAAAAAAAAAAAGTTAAACATGAGTTGTAGCTTGTGTGTACCTCATGATTTAGTGATTTATATAAGCCACGACAATTAACACCCTAAGGAAGCATCCAATTAACACCCTAAGGAAGCATCCTTTTAAATACTTGCATATTACATGTGTGCAATGGTGTCTCTATTAGCTTAATTAAGGTTTTATATGTATTTTTCTATCTTTGCTTGAAACTAGTATTAATAAGGAATTCTTGAAGAACATCCTCTTAGGTCTATCTAAGCCTCCAAAATATGAGAGGTTATAGACTCTTAGAAATTAACTTTAAATCACTCACATCTTCTTGATAGGTTGATCAATCATCCATCAAGATGGTGTTTCCCTATTCCTAAAGTGGATTGATACCTCTTGATAATCTATAAAGGATCAAAATTTGTCATTGGTATACAAGCAAACAGTTTTGGTCGGTCATGATCACTGAGCGACAACACTCACCGAGAAACAACATTCACCGAGCGTAGTGATCACCAAAATGTTTTGAACACTGAGTAGTATATCAACCGAGAACCATCCTACAATGACATCATCGAGCACCAGTATACAAAGACATCACCGAGAAACAGTCTACACCGAGAGAGCATTTCACCATAAAAAGCGGATCTCAACTACACATCAGCTAAAACACTTTAGTCTTTAAAATATCTTCTTTCTTAGTTGGATAATTGTTTCTTATGGATCAAGAAAAGCGTAAATGATGGATTTAATTAGTTAACTGATTGTATTCATGCAAACTAGGAGATCAAGGTCAAGTTGTAAACCTTTGATCTTAGAGTTTTTCAAGAAAAATGTGAAACCTAATAGGTCAAAATCTTGTATATATAGATGTATTAGTCAATCAAGAACATGATGATTGTAGTCGCCAAGGACATCTATGGATCAGACATAGGTTTTCATGCAGAAGGACAGATAAAGAAGAATTCGGTTATGAAGAACTACATACAAGGATACCAAGTAGAAAAAAGGGTAAGATCATTAGAAGTGGTCACAACTTGTAGCCCTAATAGGCACCTTCCATTTTGTAGATAGTGAAGCTTTATGGGTTTCATCCCCATCACAGTTTTTACCTTCTAACAAGGGTTTCTGCGTTATCAAATACTTGTGTCATGTGTAAATGAGTTTCATGAATGTTTCAATGTTTGTTTACATGCATTCACATTTACGCTATGATATTGCATGCATGAAGTAGAAAAGCTACAATGGTCGGTTATGCAAGAAATGATTACTAAGGTTAATTGATAAAAGTTTTTAAGGGTACTGATTCACCCCTCTCCTCTCAGTACACACCCTTCCATTATTCCAACAATTAGTATCAGAGCTAGATCTCTTATTTGGAAAATTTTAATCACTTGAGAGAAAATATCATACAATGGAGATGTATAAGCTTGATAAATATATTGAGAATCAGAAGTTGCAAATACATATTTTCTTTGAGCAATACAAAGAGGCAAAGAAATGAAAGAGTTATAGGTTGAAAGAAAAGTCATGGCATCTCGCTACAATGAAACTGACTATCATGAAGAAGAGATACCTGACCTATTTGATTCATCTGGATCTAGATCTGGTAATACATCTCACACATATGAAGGAACCATTACAGATCTAAATGAAATCAATCAGCATCTAACTGAACAAGTGAAAGTACTACATATCGGTCAAGAGACACAGATGGTAAGAATGATTGATGTTATGAATAACACAAGACAATCTGAACATGAAATCACTTTAGCTATTGATGATAGGGGAAAGATTACTGAAAAATTGCAAGCGAAAGAATCTAAGATACAGATACTTACTAAACATCACATTGAGATCACCAATCAAATAGTTCTTATGAGTCATGAGGCCAACCGAGTGAACATGGAACTTACTGGAAAATTGGAAGTTATTGGTGAACTAAAAGAAGAAAATGAGAAACTGAAGCATGAAGCAAAGGTTCAACAACAACATAATGATATGATCAAGAAAGCTGAAGATAGTACAAAAAGAATGGATGAATTTCTGAATGGACAAAGAAGACTCAACAACAATACCGATTTAGGGTATACCGAGCATGGAGAATCATCAAACTGAGCTGATCAAAGGAATGTCTACACAAATCCAATACCAAAGAAGCGTTCATGTAACCACTATGGAAAACTAGGCCATGCATCAAATGTTTGCAAGAGCAAAGCAAAAGATATTCCTAAAACTACTTCTACATTCATAGGTAATTGTTATAACTATAACAAGCATGGACACAAAACACATGAATGCAGATCTAAGCTGAACAAACTAAAGAATAAATCTTACATGGAAAAACATTGTTCTACTTGCAACATGCATGACCACACATTACATGGATGCAAGAAAAATAAAAAGCAAGTCTGGAAACCCAAAGAACAAGAAAATGCATATCAACCTAGAAGAGTCGGTAATACATATGTTTGGGATTACAACACTTGGGTAAATTTTACAGCACGTGGTAGATATGGACATATAGCTGCTAATTTTATGAGGAAAGGGATAAGAAGATCTAGAAACTGGACTAACCCTAGAATGGCATGCTTACACTGTCATAAGGTCGGTCACTTACGCAAGGACTGCAGAGACCGAGTGACAAAGTCAAGCACTTTTGCAAATGGAAATACTATTGAAGACATCAGTAGAATGAGAAATCAAATGTGGAGGAGAGCTTCAAACAATGATAATGCTGGACCAAGCACTACAGTTGGTGACACCTCAGCTAATGGATCAGGTGAATCCACCACCCCCACCTAAGCAATACAAGTAAGTATGGAACTGCACTCTACAAAGTTGTATTTTACAATCAGTTCCTATATTCATTGAGAATATTCCAAATTAGCATGAACGAAGATGCACTATGGTATTGCATGTTATGTTTTGTAAATCTAGTCTTGTCGGTCAATATAAACCGAGCATAAATTGCATGTCAGTAAACATATGAAAGATAACCAAGTTGACACTATATACCGAGCATCATCGGTAAACATGTGGAAGACAACCAAGTTGACACTTTGTACCAAGTATTATATACTCACTGAGTTGAATACTTTAGTGTGTTAACCGATCATCTACGTTTTTGTCAACCAAGTGGTAGGTGAAGCATTTAATGCATCACTTAGGTTATTTTTTTCTATAAAAAGGGCAACATGAACTCATTCGTTCACACAATGTTAAAGAGAAAATTGTAGAGCGATTCAAAGAGATCACATTGTAGAGTGATTCACAACACATTTAAATCAACTCCAACGGATCTTGAGCATTCTCAGCAAGCATCCAATGAGTATCTAGGCTTACCGAGCTAAAATGTTATTTTGCAAAGAAGCCCTAATTTAACGAACAATGGAAACCACTTCCCGAACCTCGAAGATAAAGATGGCAAAGGACAAGAAGGTTGTTCTAATCAAGAACTCGACCTGTGAGGATCCCAACTACAATTCTTTCCCTAAGGTTATTGCTCAACCCAATGACAAGGGAGCATTTTCAAGTATACCACCTAGGGTTTTACTGGTTGAAGACATTTGTGCATACGTTCACTACAAAGTTGCAGAGATTGGAGACATTAAACTTGAAGAATCTTATCAGAAGCTATGCAAGGATGCAAACCTAAAGGATGAGTACAAACACATTGAAGTGAAAGGGTTAACCAATGCCATATTGTTCCTAAAAGAATTCAAGATAGAATGGATTCACATTGTGCTCAGCCGACTGCATGACGGTAAAATGTGGTTAGATGAACCCAATCCAATCACAAAGGATGTGATTCATGTAGTGACGGGATACCCAATCACTGAGAAGGCAACATCCCTAAGGCACCCTGGACGCCCGGAGATTAAAAAGATACCCAGAGCCGAATGGGACGACAAAGGTATGAAAGTCAATTCAATCACCGACCCTGAAATGAAATTCGGTGCATATGTGATTGGATACAATATATTTCAAGCAAGAAGAATGAATAACGTTGCTTGTGGAGTTGTTGACACAACATACAAGATATTAAAGAAGGGAGTGAAACTAGACCTAGCTGAGCTGCTATTGAAACAATTGGAAGAAAATATGAGAACAATTAGATCAATACGATCTAATACATGTAAGTTTGGTTCTCTATTGATGTGCACATTCTTTTACTTCCAGAACTTCCTTCCTTCAATCGATAATGTCACTTGGGACACCAATCGACCGATAACAACACAGATTAGTGATTACATTAAATCACTTGGAGATAATTTTATTCCACTATTGGATGCATACTTCAATACATTTAATAATATGATGCACAAGAGGATGAGAATCCCTGCACAGTTGGTTGAACAATACAAGGATGAGATATGTTTTGTATTTGACACCAACACTACACTCATCAATGCTGCCAACCCAACAACAACATGGTTACCACCATTGGACTATGAAATTGATATAGATCTGGCTACAAAAGCCATTGAAGCCCTACTAAATGATCCAGTTAACAAATCTATAAGAAGATTTTGTTAGAGTAATAGTCTATCGGGTTACTAATTTAAATCATTATGATCTAATTAGTAACTTACCTATTTACTCTAGTTTGCTTCAGCTAACCTTAGGGTTTCCCTTTTAGGGTTTCGTGATTCCTTTATAAGGATTCACCTCTTAGTTTATCATTACAGAGTTTTTACATCAGTTTGTAAATCATAGAAACATATCATTAATATTTTTTTTTCTTGAGCACATGATGTCTCTGGCTTTTTGGCCTCCATAGCCATGCTTTTTTCTCTTCTGTCTTTCTTCCTTCTCGTAGCAGTTATGCATGCAGGTTTCTTGGGTTGATTTGCAGTTCAGCAAATCTAATATGGTATCAAAGCTTTCCTGCTGGTGTCTGTTTGAGTTTCATTGAAGCATTCGAGGGTTTGCAGATCGCCAGTCTTTGTCTGACATCTTTCATTAGTTCTGGGGGGTCTCTGTTTTTGGAGGCATTTTGGACCAAAACCGACCTCACGGTTGAGTCCGAAAGGCCCAAAAACCCCAGGATTGATATAAAATTCATCCATTTTGGACACCGGGGCATCTGGTGAATTTTTTTCGGCCTTCAAGGGTCGTACGACACGAGAAACGAGAAAATAATAATTAAAAAATGTTGTTTTTTAATGTTTTTTTATTATTTTTCACCGCGCGCAGTGGTTTTTAATAAGGCGCCACCGGGGGGACGCCACCGCCCCACCGGGGCTCGGCCACCACCGGTGGCCCCTCTGCATTCCGCGGCTCGCGCCGCCCGCCGCCCTCCGCGGCCCCCGCCGCTCGGTGTTCTACTACCTCTGCGCGGCCCCGCCGGTTTTTTTTCTCTCTGCGTCGCCGCTAGTTGCACCGCTCCGCCCGGCCCACCTCCGGTGGCGCCCTGGTGTTGGCCCCCGTGGGCTTAACTATGTATGCGGGCAGTCCTATTAAGGACCAGGGGCTGCGGCCCAGCCCCCGGTGCGCGCCATGCGCCCGGGGGCCCAAATTTTTTAGCCCAGGGGCTTATCTGTAACCTTTTTTGGTTTTTTGGGGGTACCTGGGCCTTTTTCGCTCTACAAGGAGCATACGGAGGTCTTTTTTGGACTTCTTTATATCGTCAGAAAGATCTTTTCAAGCTCTTTCCGATAATGGTGGTTTGGTTTTTTGGGTCTACTGTTTCAATAGCGTTTTTTGCTGTTGAAGTATGATGTCTCTTTTTGCCTTCCGGGAGTCATATCTGGCTCATCCGAACTCCTTTTTCGGAAAACAAGATATCATCGAAAAGCTGGTTCAGTGTACTATTCAGTGGCAGAGGTTTTTTTTTTCAGATTCTACTCTAGGTTTTCTCTCCTTTGAGTTTTGCAGTTTATGCCCTCTGGTGGATTGCTTGGTTCTACAGGTCCTGGGATCTCTTCTTCTGGTTTCATAGTTCACTCTTCTTTCTGACTTCTGAGCTTGCATGCTCCTTCTGATGCATTTTTGTTCTGTAAACGCACTGAGATAAAGTGCCTACTTCTGCTTTTCTAGGATCTTGTACACCTTGTTCGGTTTTTGTACTCGCACTGTGTTATAAAGTGCCATGGGGGGTTATGATGTTTTTGCCACTTTAGGCGCATCCACTTTTGTCAAGTGAGCATACCTTCCACGACATTAGCCCATGTTGTGTGTCTATGACACCACCCTTTATCCTATGTGTGTGCTTCTGTTGCACTGTTGGTGTTCCTGATTCTTCTTCTGCAGATGTTTCTGGCATTGCATTTCAGTGTTCCTGTCACCTCTCCCAGTTCAGCATTATGGGGGGGTTCACCTATTGGTTCTATTGCTTCCTGGTTCGATTGATCAGCTCTTCAGACATTTGTCTTCTCTACCTGGTCATGCACTTCAGTGGGGGTTCCAGCAGTATCTTCTGACAGAGTTTTCAGTTCATGCTTCAGAGATGCTTCTTGCTCTTTTCTTGTTCCTTTCTCTGGGACATTTTTTCCCTTTTATGTTTTGGGTACCTGATCAGGCCTTGTTGCCGAGACCCATCTTTCCTGCTTTCTGCAGTATTTTCCTAGGTTTGGCTTCTCCCTAAGCTTATCTTAAGGGGGGTGTTAGAGTAATAGTCTATCGGGTTACTAATTTAAATCATTATGATCTAATTAGTAACTTACCTATTTACTCTAGTTTGCTTTAGCTAACCTTAGGGTTTCCCTTTTAGGTTTTCGTGATTCCTTTATAAGGATTCACCTCTTAGTTTATCATTACAGAGTTTTTACATCAGTTTGTAAATCATAGAAACGTATCATTAATATATTGTTTTCTTGAGCACATGATGTCTTTGGCTTTTTGGCCTCCATAGCCATGCTTTTTTCTCTGTTGTCTTGCTTCCTTCTCGTAGCAGTTATGCATGCAGGTTTCTTGGGTTGATTTGCAGTTCAGCAAATCTAATAGATTTGGCACATATGAGGAAGCCAAGTCAAGAATAAAGACTGACTTAGTAGTCAAGAAAATAGGGAAGAAGCAAACACAAATGGTAAAAACACTTAAGAAGAAACTCTCAATAACTGATAAAGAGTTGGAACAATCAGCAGATGTCACTGAGGAACAATCACCCATCGGTGAAGGAAAATAATTAAATGCTTCAGAGTCTACCGAATCAGATGTAGAACAACCATAGGCCAAGAAAACAAAAGTTACTAGTGTAACAGTTGCAACAAGGATGAGAAGCAAAACAACTAAGGTAGACTCGCCACCATTAAAGAAAGGTACTGTAAAAACAAATCAAAAGAGAAAAGCCTCAATCAAGCAACCAACACTGAGACAATGGAAGAGATATGTGAGAGGAAGAGAAGACAAGGATGACACTGAAGAAGTAGAAAGAGAACAGAGATTCCAAGCATAAAAGGCCAAGATACCAAAGACAATTGATGAAATTGCAGAGTCAATCATCAACACGGGCAATGTACAACATCATAAGATTAGTCAATGGGTAAATCTGTCTATCGAGGATCAAAACAAAATAGAAGAAGCAATCATTAAGATGATGGTAGCTTACAAATATGTACCTCTACAATTTGGTAATCATACTCCACGGTAGCTATAAGATAAAATATCAGCTAGGTAGACATATGCATTACGTATGGAGAAACAGACGAGGGAGAAATCCCTAGTTGCATTCATGCCCAACTCCTCAATTGAAGAAATTGACTCAATCATGAAGGAGTAAGCTAATATTTTTTTTGCAAAAACATGAGCATACAAGGTATTGCAGAAGAAGCTCGAAGATATTGACATTGAGAGCAATAAGATTTGGACTCAAATCTTTAATCCACCCGAGAAAATATTGGCTCTAACCGAGACTGCTCACACCGAGTAAAAGGAGGCCACACCGAGCCTTGAGCACATTTTCATCAATGACACCAAGGATGTCGATCTCATTAACTTGACCACAGAGGCAAGTAAGGCGATGGATGATATACCTCAAATATTGCAATCACTAGGAGAAATACAAGACATCACTATACAAGATATAACTCATGATAATTATGTTGGTAATGCCAAGGCTGATGAAGATGTCAATGTTGCAACCGAGCAAACAATGGAAAAGAACACTACTGATGTTGCACAGGCACAAATACAAGGTAACCTACCTTTATTGATGCAAGCAATAAATATAATGACTGAGTCACAAAAGACACCATCTGAGACAGAAGTGGACAAACCGATGGAAAAAGGTGATGAGAAAGGGGAAAAGACAGATAACATTGGAGAGGACAAACTGAGTGATGCACCCACCTAGGAAGGTGGAAAGGTAGACAAGGCTGAAGCAGAGACATCTACAACCGACCAACAGGTATTGACCGAGCAACCTAGCTAAGGCACCACACCTCCTGAGAAATCAATGACATAAACTGAGCAACAAAAGGCTCTTGTTATCATACCTCACTCCCTTGCATCAAGCAACATTGAGAACAAGAATAAGAACAAGAAAATTAAATCACCTATTACACTCGAGGAGATCATAGACATACCCGATTGTGATCCAAGAACACTTGATCCCGATTCACTGACAAGGTATGGGGAGCTATGCAAAAGGAAAGCACAATAGGACAAGCTAAGAATGGAACATAGGGATACTCAAGTCCTAGAAACAACAAAGGAAATTCTATTGCAGGTAGTTCCTGACACATAGATTGATCAAAATGCACCCATCATTGATCAAATTATAGTTCTGACCGAGGTAATCACACAACAGAATGTAGACTCTGAGAAGTTCATTGAGGAAAGAGCAGAAGAGAAATATCACTACAAACTTATAGAGAAAATCAGCCAATAAGTGGCCGAGAATAAGGTGAAACTTTCTGAACTAGTAACTACATTAGAACCTATTATTTCAGAATTAGTTACCTTAGTTCAAAGTTTGTGCACTATTAAAAACTTCACTACCAAGCATAATGAACAGATAGCTAAGTGAAATGAGGATCTAAAAGCTAGTGCAGAAAGTCTTTCAATCGAGCCAAATGCATTCCAACTGCATTATGAGAAGCTAGTTGGATCTAAATGGTTAAGACTTGAAATAAAAAAGGAAGAAAGAAAAATCAGAGATGAAGTAACCGAGCTACAAGCCATGTTACTACCAAATCTCACATTGCTAATAACACACATGACTATGGCGAAGACTATAATTGTCACCCCAGAGATGTCAGTAGCAAAAAGCATCTATGACATACACGCTCAAATAACTTTGGAGCAAATGACCCTAGAGCACATGAAGGAGAAATGTAAAAAGTTGATGGCAGCCATTCAACAATCTGATTCGCACACACTTGACAAGCTGTAAGTTATACATCTTTGTCATTACTTTCAAAAAAGGGGGAAACATGTACATACACTGTATCTACACACCGAGGCATGCACATAGGGGGAGTCATTATAAAAGTACAACACTTGGTATATACTATACATATAAATTTTTGATACTAATACCAAAGGGGGGTATTGATAATCCATTAAGGATCAGAAGTTGTCATTAGTATACAAGCAGACGATTTTGGTCGGTCATGATCACCGAGTGACAACATTCACCGAGCAACAACATGCACCGAGTGCAGTGGTCACCAAAATGTTTTGAACACTGAGTAGTATATCAACTGAGCACCAGTCTATAGAGACATCACCGAGAACCAGCATACAAAGACATCACCAAGCACTAGTCTACATCGAGAGACAACATTTCACCGAAAAAAGTGGATCTCAACTACACGTCAGCTAAAGCACATTAGTCTTTAAAATAGCTTATTGCTTAGCTGGATAACCATTTCTTGTAGATCAAGAAAAGTGTAAATGATGGATTTAATTAGTTAACTTATTGTATTCATGCAAAGTAGGAGATCAAGGTCAAGTTGTAAACCTTTGATCTTAGAGTTTTTCAAGAAAAGCGTGAAACCTAATTAGGTCAAAATCTTGTATATATAAATGTATTAGTCAATCAAGAACATGATGATTGTAACCACCAAGGACATCTATGGATCAGACAGAGGTTTTCATGCAGAAGGACAAATTAAGAAGAATTCAGTTATGAAGAACTACATACAAGGATACCGAGCAGAACATACGGTAAGATCATCAGAAGTGATCACAACTTGTAGTCCTAACATGTACCTTCCATTCTGCAGATAGTGAAGCTTTGTGGGTTTCATCTCCACCACAATTTTTACCTTCTAACAAGGGTTTTTGCATTATCAAATACTTGTGTCATGTCTACATGAGTTTGATAAATGTTTCAATGTTTGTTTACATGCACTTACATTTATGATATGATATTGCATGCATGAAGTAGAAAAGCTAGAATGGTTGGTTATGCAAGAAATGATTACTAAGGTTAATTGATAAAAGTTTTTAAGGGTACTGATTCACCCCTCCCCTCTTAGTACACACCCTTCCATTATTCCAACAGCCTCTAAGACTATGAATAGCAATTTTGGGACCCACAATGTGTTATTATATCATGGTATATTTTTAGTGTATTTTTTTTGTAATTGTCATGTTCATTCAAACTCCTAACCTTGGTTTCATGTTTATCTACCCCTCTTAAGGATTCATTTCCATTTTCATTGTCGAAAAAAAAATCATCATATTATTGGTCATATTGTCTTAATACATATTCTTTTTATACCTTTGCCTTTATTCCCTCCTCATATTGTTACCTGTTATTTTTCTAATTTATATTTTACATCAATATACTTGCTATCCTTTTGTTATTCGTGAGTTTACAACACTCAACTTACCAATTCAGTTTATAATGTTGCAGTATTTATTATCATATTGCTTGTCATATACTCGTATCTACTAGAATACTTATAATATTTTTTCCACATTTGTTTTCATGACCATGCTCATGACATTTATATAGCCGTGATACTAAGTAATGAAAATCAATTACTTATCAAGATCCTAGACTTCTATATATACCTTTAGAGCTTACATTGACAAATCGAACATTTAAAGTTACCACATTAGCTTGGAGGTCATTATGCCCTCCCCTTCCATATTGTGCTTCCTTAGCCACATCCTTACATTGGGAACATGTATATTCCCCGTGATATTTTATGCCATCATTATCATAAATTTACATCAAGGGTATCATTATTTCCCCCTCATGTCATGCACTCCAATTTTCACATCCTTATATCCAAGGCACTATACTTTATGTCATGTACGCTAATTGTTGCATCCTTACATCAAGAGAATTATGCTTTGCATATTGCACTCCAACTGCCATGTCTTTACATTGGGGGCATAAGGTTTTCACTAATATAATTTGAACTTCCGTGTAATGTGTTCTTGATTTAGTGGACAACAAGTATTTTACATGTGCTTTCACAATCATGCCTTATTTTGCATATACTTCACACTTATTTATTGACATAATTCACATTACTAGTTACCATATTATATTTATTGCGGCATCCTAACCTATCTTATTCCATTATCACACTTCTATTGTGATTATGCATTGATAAATCTCACAAGCCATGTTGAGGAATGTCTTGATTGTTGTGCTCAATTATTCATTCCCCTTTTTTGTAAATTATCCTCGGAGAACAACTATACCAAAGTAGTTATAAGTACCACCAACTCACAAATATCAAGATGTGCATAAGAAGTCAAGGGCAATCTTATGAAGTAAAGAATAGGAATTGACAAATTTTAGAGTACAAGTTCGTAAGCATAAAACATATTTGAAATCACAAATTAAGTGGGAGTTAATTCCCACATCAAGTCAAATTATGATATTTCTATCAAGATTCAATATCACAAAATACATGATTATATATATTTTTTAAATTTTAAAATGCTCATATTTCCAACCATTTAATTTTACTTAACATTCTCCATTCACAATATTGCATATTTATTATTTAGTACACCTTAAATTTCTAAAATAATAATTCAAAATCATGCTAACATAAATCTGAAATATCATTAATTGATCTAAATTAATTTATGTTTTTCTTCTACTTAATTACTAAAACCTCCTTGATTCTCATATGAAATGGTATAACACAAGCACATATAAAATAACAATGTCCTCATCACGACCTAGAGTTTTCCTTTCTATTATGTTAGATATGGTTGTCATTCAAAATTACAAGTCCTTAACATCTTTATAATCTAAAAAGAAATAGATAAGAAAAATCATGGATGCCCTTCTGCAATTCATTAAGTGATAGATGATATCCAACTTGGAAAGATTCCCTACATATTATAATATTCACTTAATTTTTTTTGTTCAACATTGAAAAACTTTTCTTGTTGCTAAGAAATAGACACAAAAGATTGTCTGGTATTCTAAATCCTTATTCACAGTTGCCATGCCATTAATTGAGTATTACTATATTTTTATTTGTATTTTGATTTCTGAAAATGTTTTTAAGTTTGTTAATAATCAGGTTTGAGCCTGGCCCGAACCAAGAGTGGCTACAAAAGGGGAACCCCCCCCCCCCATGAAATAATGCATCTCAATACTGAGACATATTAACAGGTCATTACATTAAAATTTTCTATTAACCCCTCCCTTAGTTTAGGAGTAGAGTATAATGTCAAAGGATCCTTCCTTCTTAGCCTTCTTTTCACATTTATCCTTCACAACATGTCAGCCCTCCTCCAACCTAGATGCATCTTTCTTTAATACCATTACATCATCTCTAGAAAGATTTACCTCTTTAGCCAAGTTGCTTGTATCTTGTTGAAATTAACCAACAACAATCTGACTCTCCTCCTCACCTACCTAACTCATCATATGGCATGTATTTACCATATGGGACCCAACCTAGTTATTTCCTTTCATACCTACTTTGCAGGATTCTATGGACGAATTGTTGATCATCAAATTATTTTTAGAGGCCTTTATAACATCCCAATTCAAATCATATTGTCCCTGAATAACACCCTGTAATCACCTTAAAAATGGTCTAGTAAACCCATAGCCCCCTTTTCTCAAATAATTGGTCTTAATAAATCCTAAATATAAGACATTATCACTAGACTCTAAATTATTGAGCATTTAATCAAACTTGCTTATATAATTTTAATCCTAACTTGTTGAATCAAATCATCAAACATCAAAGCATAAACCCAAAAAGCATTAAACATTGGGATAAATCAAAAAGTCCTAAAGTTCAAAAGGTGAACCCATTCACACATGGGTGTGCACTCAAAAATTAAATAAAATAAATAAAAAGGAAAAATACCAAATTTGTCTTATCCTCCACAAAGTTGACCAATCAAAATCACTTTATCATCTCACATGGATTGCGGGAAATTGCATCTCCACCATTGATCATCTATTTTGCCCCTTAATCTCAACCACTCGTTACTTAGAATCTCTTATAAAAGGTATAGCTCCCTTTGCTCATTCATAACAAGAAGATTTGGAGTAGAGTTATAATGTCATTTTCATTCTAGAGCTCATTAGTGCATTCCTAGTTCTTTGCTTTAATAGTAGTTGCTTGCATTCTTGCATTATTAGCTTCATTTCTTATCTTAATGGTATTCTAGTTTCCTTTCATAGCTTAGTAGTAGATGCATTATTCTTATTTTAATAGCTTGCATTTGTATTCTAGTTTCAATATCATTCATAGTTTGATAGCTCATTGCATCTTTCATTTTCTAAGTTTTGAGAGCAAAGAATGAAAGTCTATGCATCTAGCTCATCTTCTTTGCATTGAATCTTCCATTTTGGAATAGTCAAGTCACTGATTTCTTTATGTCCAATCTGATGGACATCCATGAGAATCATACTCACTTCAACTAGGAAGTAATAAGTCAATTTCTAGGGTTTTATGATAGTGCTTTGAATCTTATGTTTTCACTAACCCTTTGATATAATGGTTTACTGAAGTGTTTGGTTGCAAATATTGATCACATATTTTTGGTGCCCATTGTGGGGCAGAAAGTTGCATTTTTGCCTCATTTTCATGATTTTTTACATATTTTTTACGAAACTGTGCTTTCTTTCGTACTATTGTTTGTCTTCTGTTGTACAACAAATCTCAGAATAGTACTTTGTCATCTAGGAACAAGTATATTATCATATGATCTTTCATTTGTTGTCTTTTCTCATTTCGGGCTACTAGATTTATCATATGGGTATTGTTAGAACCTGTTTTGTTGTATGATAGCTGATATATTTTCGTACAAGTTTCACTGTCAATCTTTATTTTGTACTTTGTCATTGGCAAAACAACAAGCATTTTTAGGGTTTTTCTCGAGCTAATTTTGGTTTTCTAACCTTTTGCATGTTTTCTATGATCTTCTTACTGTATGCACCCTAAAATGGTCGCCTAGACTTTGGGCCCCATTTATTATTTTATCATTTTATCAAATTTCTGAATCAATGCTTTGGAACATTTTCAAGTCAAATCAATTTCTTTGATCAAATTGTAAT
>MU226883.1:288027-325219 GCA_018584345.1 Thuja plicata | reverse complement strand
TGCTCATGCCTCTTTACAAGATAACACGACAACCCCTAGTCGCTGAGTCGGGTGATCCTGAGTCTTTACCTTTAACTTGAAGCACGTGCCCTTTTTCCTTTCTAGCGACAATCCGACTGCCCCAAGGCGCTGGGTCGGGAGAACCTTCTCTGTAGGGCACTTTGATCACCCGACCACGCGACCACCATCAAATCACTTTACTTCTTCATCGAACGGCTGTCCTTTAATCGCCCTATAATTCCTTATGCCCTTAAAACATCAGGAGACTTCGCGACTGAGGGATGCATACCTTAGTCTTGTTATCGCGTGATCCTCCTCCTTAATCAAGTGATCAGGCGATAACCATTAGCTCTGTGACAGGTGTCATCTGTTCTTTTGTCCATGTAACACTTTCTGAACAACTGAGTCATCGCCCCCTTTTCTAGCGACAATCCGACTGTGTATTTCTACTAACATCAAACAGTTAGTCGCATGGTCGGGAATGTTTTCTCTTAACCACCATTTAATCACGAGACCACGCAACTGAAGAAAGAGCTTAACTGTTTGACTGAGCTAATCAAGCGATCATGCGACATGAAGGTAGGCACAAGGTCGGGAGACATTTCTTTGACTTGCCATTTCTTCTCGCGATCACCCGACTGTGTAGGTGGGTCTCGTTCCCTTTAAAGCTTATAACATGGAAATCAGGCGACAACCCGACTAAAGAGAGATCACCAAGTCTTGAGAAGCTGAAGGAATATTCCATTTTGTAAAGAGACTACG
This sequence comes from Thuja plicata, assembly GCA_018584345.1. Taxonomy (NCBI): domain Eukaryota; kingdom Viridiplantae; phylum Streptophyta; class Pinopsida; order Cupressales; family Cupressaceae; genus Thuja; species Thuja plicata. The sequence continues at coordinate 324,457 of MU226883.1, read as the reverse complement.
CAACACAAGGCAAAAGCAAAGTCGGGAGATGATTTAGCATATTCGATTCTGGTAAAGCGATCAAGCGACCTGACTTTTGGCACATGTCTTAAGTGGCTTTAAAAAGGTAACGATGAAAAAGAATGAGCCAAGGCTTAGGGTTTATTACATCGTTTGCATGAAAGACTGAGGGTCTAAGGGTTTAAGCAGAGCCAAGACCTAGGAACCATGACAGAGAAATGCCAGTCAGGGCAGACTAAGCCAATTGCACAGAAAGGGAAATTGGGCAACAGGACTCCCACCAAGATCTCTATCCTAGAATTGCTAAAATTATCGCCTCGCATAAGGAAATCCTCGAGACTGCACTTTTAGAAACTAATGTTCCCAAAGCACTTGATGTCAGTCGGTTCCAGACCATGGTGAATCACTTGACTTCCCCTCATTATCTATCTTTCTCAAAAGAAGATGAAAAATCCCTTAGTCACCCACACAATTAACCTTTACACATAGAGGTCTTGATTCACAAACATTGGGTTAAGTGTGTTTTGATAGATGGAGGCGCTGGTTTGAAAATTTGCACTTTCAAACTGGTCACAACACTAGGTTTTTCTGAACACACCATTGATCCTTGGAAGAAGATAAATATCAAATCATATTATGAGGAGGAAAGATCATCAAAAGGACTATTGGTGCTCCCTATCAAGGTGGGCCCTTTTGAAAGAAATGTTACTTGTCAGGTGCTAGATTTGCCTCACATACATCATCTTGCTAGGCAGACCTTGGATTCATGGCATGCAGGTAGTCCCCTCTACTTATCATCAATCCATGAAATTCTCGTACAATGGGGTAGAAGTGTCCATTCTAGCTGACAATGCCTACTCTTGCAACACTTTGAAACAAGCCAACAGTATGGTCCCACACAACAAAGAGGCACCACAAACTTCTGAAATGGATCAAAAGGCACTAATGAAGAGCTTTGAGGCAAAACTTAAGATCAATAACACAAGCATGGGAGAATATCAGTTGACTTCTCTTCCTACATCTCCTAGATCTTATGGTATGACATCCTCATTCTTCCCACCTTCAAATGATCGACAAGTAGAAATACATGAGGGAACTGGAATGGTAAAGGCATGTGTGTCTCTTTCAGAAGAGAATGAAGAGAAAGTTGATCTTGCATGGTTGTACAAGGATGAAGAACAAGATAAAAAAGTGAAGCACGTGGAAATCTACCCACATAAGTACGTGAAAGGATATCAAATAATGAAACGAATGGGATACAAAGGTAAGGGACCCATGAGAAAAGACAAAGGTCTAATAGAACCCCTTCATGATGAATTTTGAATTCCCATAGATAGGATTGGATTGGGGTACCATGAGAATAAATTCCACCCTAGTAGCTCTCTAATAGACACATATGACATAAACACTAAAGAAGAAGAAGAGTGTATCCCTCTTCCTTTTGAGCAACTGACGTGTGTCGCCACTGAAAAATCTGACATATCAAGGGGAACCTTACATTCCCTCATTTCACAGAGATTCCTTTGAACAAAATAGAACCAATGCTCCAACAGATGAGAAAGAGACATCAAATCAACATCCAGACATGCACTTAGATGCAGAAGATAGACATCCTAACTAGGGGCATCTTGTTTTTACCTCTCATGTTCTTGATTTACCACATTTCTCAAATGACGGGGTATATGATGTTGAGGAGGCTTCTCCTCGTGCCTCTCAAAGGTCAGAGGTTGATTCTACATAATGTGGAATGAATCAACAACATGAAAAAAAATAGCTATCTTAGTGTCCCAAGGACTCTCTCTCGATATTTGGAGAACAAAGATCATGCTCCTATTCAATTTGATTATGCACAAGATCAAGATAATACTTCACAAGAACAACATCCCAACTGGGGACAAACTGTGGCTCCTACACACATGTTGGACTTGTCTCGTTCAATTGAAACAGACTCCAATGAGTATGAGTGGGATTCCTTTTCTGATGCTACCATGGACATTGAAGTGGATGTAGTTCACAAGTTTGCACCTCATGTCCTACGTGGAGAAAGTGTTCACATTGTTGGAGCATTGGGCTCACCTCTAAGTGAACATCCCAAACCAGAACCCATCTTTATTCTGGATGATGTTTGTTCTTCCAAAGATGATGAAAGGCCATCTCTTCCACCTAACATCAACTGGGGTTTTGGAAGGGAACCTAGAAATTCTCTCGTATCTGCTACTCAAAACTAGGATTTTGACCGGCGTTCTAGCTATGATTCTGTACCAACTAACAATAGAGGTTGTCTTGCATCCACTAGTTATAGAAATAATCTTACAGATGAACAATGAGATCATGAAGCAGAAGAAGAAGAAGAAGAAGCAACTTGGGACCTTCAAGATCTTCAAAGGTTGGATATGGCTCCTCACTCATGAATCTCATCCTCAAGAATTGAAATTGTTCCCCTAAGCACTCTTCTGGCTAGGATATTTGCTCGTCTGGAGAATGAGTGCAATAATGCTAGTTCAAATGGATTGAATCCATGTGCTACCAACAAGGCCTCCAATAGTAGTGTTAGGGTGAATCATAGTCGAGGTAGTCCTTCAGAGAGTGCTATCATTGACCTTCTCTTACCTATTGAAGACCTTGATCTGGATAACTCTGTGCTATCCTTAGAACCCATTGGATCTTTACCCCTTGTTCACCCTGAACTAATCGAATGGAACCCCGATACAACTAGTGCAGCCTTTCACCTCTCCCACCAGTGCAGCGAGCATGAACATGATAGAGGGGGAAATCAATTTTCTCATCCTAAAGAGAAAAGAAAAAAAGAAAAAAAGGTTTGATGGTGAAAACCACTTTGTGGGAGTATCAGAACCAAAAATAGTAAAAACAAAAGGTGTATCCAATGGTTAAAACTTCTCTGAGGCACCAAAGGATGGGGAACTTGATCTCCTTCCTAATCACTTTTAGGAAAGATTTTCAGTACTGATAGAACCAACACAAGTGGTAAATTTGGGAACAACAGAGACACCTCAGCTAATCTACCTAGCACAGTCTCTATCTAAGCAAGAAAAACAAGAATTTGTTCAATTCTTCATGAAAAACCATCAAATTTGCTTGGTCATATTCAGACATGCCGGGACTAGACACAGATCTAATTATGCATCACTTGTCAATTTCTCTAGGAACTAAGTCGGTCAAGAAAAAGATTCACAAAATGCATCCTCATGTGGCTCTATTAGTCAAGGCAGAATTAGAGAAAATACTGAAGGTTAAATTGATCTGTTCCATAGCATACGTTGATTGGATTTCTAACATTGTCCCTGTGAATAAACATGATAAGTCCATTCAAGTTTGCACAAACTTCAAATATTTAAATAAGGCTTTTCCTAAGGATGACTTTTTGTTACCTAATATTGACATGATTGTAGACCTCATAGCTGGTTATGAGATGTACTCTCTAATGGATGTCTTTTCTGGTTACAACCAGATAAGAATAGCTCCTGAGGATCAAGAGAAGACCACATTCACATGTGCACAGGGCACATCTTGTTGGAACGCCATTCCTTTCAGTCTCAAAAATGCTGGAGCAACATACCAACGAGCTATGACTACTATATTTCATGATATGATGCACAAAAAAATGGAAGACTATGTAGATGACACCCTGGCAAGATTAACAAGAAGAGCTACTCATCTAACAGATTTAGAAATGATTATGGACTGAATGGAACAATTCAAGCTTATACTGAACCCTAAAAAGTGTGCTGTTGGTGTAACTTCTGGTAAACTTCTAGGGTACATTGTTTCAGTAAAAGGAATTGGGGTTGATCTTGAAAAGGTAATGACAATAATGGACACGCAACCTCCTCACAATATTAGTCAAGTTAGGACTCTACAAGGTCGACTTCAATCTATTAGAAGGTTTATCTCCCTACTTGCAGATAAGGCACAACCTTTCACAAGAACACTACACAAAGGAGTTACATTCAAATGGGATTAAGGGTGTGAGAAACATTTCTAGAAAATCAAGGAATATCTAGATAATCCACCTGTACTTATGGCACCAATACCACGAAAGCATCTTCTCCTTTACATTTCAACTACCAATAAATTACTGGGAGCTTTGCTAGCACAGCAAGATGGAACAGGAAAAGAATGAGCCATATATTACATAAGCAGAACCATGGTGTCCTATGAGAATGATTATACTATTGTTGAAAAAACTTGCCTTGCTGTAGTTTTTTCTTCTCAAAAGCTAAGACACTATATGCTAGCACACTATGTTAAGTTGATTGCTAAGATAGATCCTCTCAAGTACATGTTAAGCAAAGCAAATCTCATTGGAAGGCTAGCCAAGTGGGTTATGATACTGAGTGAATTTGACATTGAATATGTTGACAGAAAACAAATCAAAGGACATGTTATTGCTAATCACCTAGTTGATGCTCCTTACAAGATACATGACCACTGCTAATTGAATTCCCTGATGAGGCCATTTTACACTTCATAGAGCATACTTGGAAAAGTTCTTTGACGGATCTTTTACACAAAAAGGATTCAATGTTGGAGTCCTTTTTATCATACCACAAGGATAAAATATTCCCAAAGCTTATAAAATGATGTTCCCTTGCACTAACAACATTGTGGAATATGAAGCTTTGGAAAATGGTCTAAAGATGGCTATTGAATGAAAAATCATTGAATTACATATCTATGGTGACTCGCAACTAGTGATCAATCAAATCAATGATCAATATCAAACAAAGGATGACAAACTTCTGTTGTATAAAAGGATGATCGACGACCTTAAGAAATACTTTGTGTTTGTTACTTTTCAACAAATACCAAGAGAATCAAATCGAGCAATTGATGTTATGGCCACCTTGGCCTCCATGTTGAAACTAGAAGAACACCACTTTCGCTATGACTTCCTGGTGTAAGAACACCTTTTTTGCCTTCTTATGATTCTCTAAATCCTGAGTCATGTGCTCCCTAGTGGGTACCGATTCTTTCCTCTATGCTCATATTTACTCTTACCTATGTAATCAAACCTTGCCTACTGACCTATCTAAAAATGAAAAATGGAATCTTATAAGGAATGCCTCACGTTACATGATCATGGTTGAAAACTTATATATAATAGGTCTTGATGGTACTCTCCTTAGGTGTCTAGAACATGACGAGTCTAAGCGCGCACTAGAGGAAGTCCACAAAGGTGTCTGTGAATCTCATTCTAATGGCCTTTAGTTGGCTAAGAAAATCCTACGGGCAGGATATTACTAGCCCTCTATGGAAAAAGGATGCTATACATTTTTCCAAAACATGCAAAAAGTGTCAAACTCATGGTAACCTGATTCATGATCCTGCATGTGAGCTGTTACCTTTCACTACCCACTGGCCATTTCAGCAATGGGCCTTTGATCTAATTGGGCACATTTATCCCTCATCCTCTAGTGGGCACAAATTCATCATAACTGCCACAAAATACTTCACAAAGAGGGTTGAAGCAATCCCTTTAATTTAAAGCTACAGACAAGCAAGTGTCTATGTTCATCCCCAATTACATCATCTATAGATATGGAATACCCTCATCCATAGTGATAGACAATGGGGACAATTCAATAATAAGGACATGGATGAACTTTGTGACAAGTTTAAAATTACCCAACGTTGTTGTTCTACTTACTACCCTCAAGGAAATGGACATGTTGAGGCCTCCAACAAAAACAAATTGAAGATCTTGCATAGAACAGTTAGTAAGACTGGGAAGGACTGGCACCTTCAGCTCAATCCATTTTATGGGCTTATAGAACCAGTATCAGAACACCTACAAGGGCAATGCCATTTTCTTTGGTATATGGGGCAGAAGCTATATTTCCCATTGAGGTAGAAATACCTTCACTCCGAGTCAATCTACATGGACTCATTATTGATGAAGATTATCAGGTTTCTAGAATCCAAGAGCTAGAATTGCTTGATGAGCACCCCAAAAAGTAGCATTCGACCATCTGAGAGTCTATCAAAAGAGAATGTCTCGAGGCTGCAACAAGAAAGTGAGACATAGAGAATTTCAGGTTGGAGATCTTGTACTTAAAGAGAATCCAAAGAATCAACAACATCGTGAACAAAAGGGAAAGTTTGAACCCAACTGGATGGGTCCCTTTTTAATCACCATGATATTTGGCTATGGGGCCTACCAACTATCAACCCCAGAAGGGGATACTCTTACCGATCCCTTCAATACTCTCCACCTAAAGAAGTTATACGCTTGAGCATTCTCACTGGTTAGCAACATGTACATATATATGATGCTGAAAAAATATCAAAAACAACAAAAAGCAAAAAAAATCAAAAACATTTGGAAAAAGTCCTGAAAAAATGACTGTCTCGATGAAAACCTGGCAAACAGACGCCTTGATGAGTCAATAAAAAAAATAAAAATAAAAAGAAGAAAATAAAAGAAAATGAAAAATACAAAAAATTGAAAAAATCAAGAAAAAGTGCCTCGGTGAAAACCTGGAAACAGACGCCCTGGTAGAAAAAATAGAATCTCTACCAACTGGTGAAAACCTGGCAAACAGGCGTCAATTGTAACTCAACACTCCATCTATCAATGCATAGCTTGGCTCATCTCATTTGTGGGATGACCTTCATGCTTTCTGAGCTATCAAATCATTCTAGTTCTTTTGGCACACTTTGCTTCACCAATTGAAGCCATCCTTTAGGTCTTGTATAGGCCTCCATTTTTTCAACATCATGTCGGTCAACCTATTAAGTCCCTACAATTAGTCTCCTTTTCTACACAGTTTCTCACTGATGCACTGGTGTGTTTCTCAACACCTTAATCAACAGTGTTTCTCAACACCTTAATTAACAGTGTTTCTCAACACTCTATTTTACATAAACCTGTGTTTCTCAACACAACATCGGATAACATATGCTCAATAACACATAACAAACAAACACAATGATGTTTCTCAACACCCACAACAAGTTAAACAAACTGAACGATTGCTGACAATTTTATTGTATGTTGTCTGTTATCAATGATTTCTTATGTTTTCTTTTATTTCTTCTTGTTGGTGTAGTTTCAATGATCCTTATGTTAAGATAGTAGGGTGTATGTGGTAAGAGCTTCTGCATTCAGGTGGATAAGCCACACATCCCTCGATCCTACTCTCTTGAACCATAAGGTGAGGTTGGTCCTATCTCCTTGTTTGTTATTCTATTTTTTCAACAACAACACACTCATGGTTATCTTGGCTCTGAATGCCTCGATGTTGGTGTTCTCTTGTTATATCAACTAGAAACAATGTTTAGGTCATCTCAGCTCTTATGCCTAGATGCTTACATTGGTTTCTCACATCTATCCGATGAAGAGTCATACTCATATCCCTATGGTTCTGATGCTGCCAGTAAGGATTGTATTGACTCTGGTGTCCCACACTGTCCCAATGATGAAAATATAGTGACTAAGGAAATCAGTGACTTGACTCGTGTCGCAGGTTGCATTTTCTCCAGGCTTGCATGATAGCATCGTTACACACACACCACCAGACAAATCAAACACAGAGCTATTCCTTTATCCAATTTCTTCCTCTAATCCTTTCCTGATGCAATCAACTACATTTCATCTCCTTAAGGTTACCTATCTATGCACAAATGGTCAGTAACAAGAGCGAGAACATGACATATATTCAACACAAGATAAAAAAAGTACCCGAGATCTACACTTGTCATTTATGGAGCTCAACTATTACCACACATACATGATCTAAGCTATGGAAAGAATATAACATTAAAATATCATACAACGATAAAATATATGATAATACATACAAACAAGACAACATATTGAGCACCAAAGAGGATCATCACATATATATCAAAAGTCTCGGTGTATACAAAAATGTGCTCTCATAAATATCAAGCAAAAATGTGCACCCTCGGTGCAAATGAATCATATACAATCATGTGAATCTCCAAGAATTTAGAAGGGGATAGGACAAGAGAAGGGATAATAAAGTCTCACTTCCTCCCTCGCCACCATTAGGAGGTGGAGGTGGAGGAGCATCTGTCCGGGGTGGAGGGCTTGCTCCCTCAGATCGCACCAAATACTTTGAGTAAGGCAGTACCTATTGGTCAATAGGAACTGCGATGATATAAGAAGCCACATAATATGCAGTCTGACTGGTCTACTATGTAATCTCTCTCTGTAGAGATAGGCAGTCAAATGCAAACCCTTGGGTCAATGCTTTCACTCTGGCCTCATGCCCTGCAATAACCCTATCTCGCTTTGCTAGTTGTGCCAACGCAACTACTAGTTGTGTCTGAGAGGCTCATAATCATGCTCTTAATGACCTAATCAAATCCTAAGGTGTTTGTGGCTCTCTCTAAGATCCCTCCTCTCTTTGAGCTCCATCCTCTCTTTGAGCTCCCTCCAAATTTGTAGCCTCTCGTGCCTCTCGGCATTGTCGAACTGCTCTCACGACATCATCTAGCCCTAGATCGGGTTGTGCATCCAACATCTCCTCCTCAGCAACCTCTATGGCTGGGACTTGTCCTCTGATGGATCCTAGGGTACCCATCTCCCCATGATATCTCTGTCACCTGGACCCTGGTGTCCTGCTTAGGCTAGGACTGACCTCTCCTCCTACTCTGGGCTGAGTAGAAGCCCTTTATGGTGGTCTCTAAGGTGCCTAATGTGGTTCTCTCTATGGATCAACTGGTGCATCTACTATGGTGCCTACTCTGGGGCATCCTCATCAATCCTAGGCACTCTCTCTGTCAGATCTATAAACATAGGGAAAGGATACCTAGCCAGGTAGTCTCAGTACTCTGGAGTAACTCCTACATCTGCTACTCCCTCAAGATACTCCCACACTGGTCGGTTGAGCTCAATCATCTCCTATGTGCACAACACCAGAGATAACCTGCATAATGAATTTCAATGCTCAGTCTATGTTCTACATAACTCTGAAGATATATACCCAGGAAAAGAACATACAAGACAAGATCATATCTGTGGGACTAGCCTCTGCGCTCCTCATCTAAGAACCAAGCTTAGGCAGTGTACTCAGTAGAGACACTCTAAATACGACCATACTACCTCAACACTTGAGACAATGTGAATCTCTCCATCAGTAATGATGTCTTGACCAATAATGGGCATGAAACAAAGAACTCTCTTTGGACTGTCCTCCACTCAGCCCAGACCTCTACATGCAAGTAAGGTCGCCATGTAACCAGGATCAAATCATCAAGCTGGTGCCTCCAATAATCTGTTTTTCCCATAAAGGGATATGTAATAAAACCTAAATATCTATAGACATAGGGTTGTCCATCCCGTCGTGTATTTGTTGTGATAGGTCTAAAAACTAGGAGATGCTCCCATGCCCATGCTTGTAAGACCACAACCCATGCAGCCATACCTCCAATCCCCCTATAGGTCACCTCGTGCATCTCATGATACATCTATGACAGGAGGCACTGACCCCAACCAAGCTACTCAGGATGTGCAATCAATCTCTCGAACATCTGAGCCCAACTGCACAAGAATCCTTGATGTGACTGACTATGAGAAATGAACCAATGAATCTGACCAAAACACACTCTAAAGGCAAAAACTCTTCATAGCTCTTTACCAAAGTGTCCCAAGTGATCAATCGATCTATAATCAGTGGAACTCGAAAGACTTGATCTAGCACCCGTATGCTGACTCAAGGTGTGGAATCATACTCCACATGTACTCTAGCAAAAGGAATTTGAAGAATCCTATAGATGTCCTCAGGAGTGATTGTCATCTCCCCCATTGGCAAGTGAAATGTGTTGTCCTCACTGTGGAATCTCTCCACTAGCGCGGTCAACATCCTGTGGTTCACCCAAATATTAGTCATCTGAAGTAACCATGCAAATCCACAAGCTCAAAGATGTGCCTTCTGATCATTTGACAAGCCCTGAACTAGCTACATGGTGGCGGGATAGGTAGACCAAAAGTGAATATCAAGCAATTGTACCTACATGAAGACAAACAATGGAAACAACATCAGTATCGACATAAGATCAAAGTGAAATCACTACAACATAATCAGAAAAACTCACAAACAAGCTACTAAGAAAGGCAAACACAAAACTGGATGACAAAATAATGAGAAAAATGCCTTTGTTCCCATATGAAAAAAGACAGAAAATGATAAAACTGGTCCCAAGGCTCATACGACACATGAATAAATGCCAGATGATAAAACATCTTAAAATGAATAATGCAATGGTTCCATGTGACAAAATGGGCAATAAAGAATATTTTCATGCAACTGGCGGGTATGCCTTGTGCGACAAAACTAATGCTTTCATACGACACATGATTTTTTAGCAGATTGTTGTACGAGCCCTTTCGTAAGACCATACGACAAACTGAGGATGGTTGGAAAAAATGTGTAAAAATGATGAATAATTGGCTAAAATAGAAAAAAAAATGCATGTAAGGATGAAGTTTATCGACTACTTATAGGTGGCGCATAGTCTATGGGCTGTCCATTCCTCCGCATACGCTCAAAATGATGAGTTGACATTGGGACCACCATTTTCGCGCAGAGAAGCTTCTCAAAACTCAAAAAGGGGATGGTGAAAATAATTTGAAAATGACCCCTCTGAGCCTTATATAGCAATTTTGACCTAATTTTCAAAGTATTCATATAGACACAATAATTGTACCATCGACTAATTGGTCTTCTCTGAATCCATTTTCGGGACCAAAATCAAAATCTAGTGATGTTTTGATACTAAAAAAGGCAATTTAACCTATTTTTTCATAAATGTTGTTGATCACTGATGCTCTCTCACAAGATTCTGATATAATATTCCTCTTGATCAAATTTGTTGCATATTTCCCTCAATTCAAAAAGTCAACTTAAGTCAATTTTGGTCAACCTTGGTCAACTGGACCTTAAACAAGCTTGCATCTCAAATATCTCAATGCTTTTCAATCTATTAGGGCTTATGGATCCCCTCCTTTCGATTTTGTTCCTGAGGGGGTAGTACCACTACATCAACAATTGGATTCACATAAACAAGTTCAATCTCTAGGGGCATCAAGCCCTGAATCAAATCAAGATCCAATCAAGTGATTCTCATCACTACGCATCAAAATCTCAAATCTCTAGGGGCATATCAGGTTCATCGCACCATATCAATATGATAACTCCTCCCAATCTAATAATTGGCTTCATCAAGATCCATATCAAGTCAATCATCCCCAATCAATCAATTGAATGGCAATTAGTCTCATTGCACCACATCAGGTTGGTTCGTCATTCAAACTTAATCTTAAGTTAGGAAATCTTCTTGGAGGACGAACATTTAGTTTCATCACTTCACATCAAGCTGAATGCTCAGACTCTTCTATCAGTCTTCGCTCAATCAAGCCCAGAGTTGATATACTCAGATCTCTCTATCAGTCTTCACTCAATCAAGTCCGGAGTTGATATCTTCAAATCTATATCAGTCTTCACTCAATCAAGTCTAGAGATAATATCTTCAAAATTCAATCGGTCTTCGTTCAATCAAGTTCAGAATCGATTCTCATATGTGGGATAGTTTCATCGCTTCACATCAAGCTATTTCCAGATTCAGTCAAGCTTCAAATGTTCTTTGACCCAATGTGTTCCCAAATCGATCACACATTAGTCAAAGTCGAGGGGCATATATAATCACCTAAAAATGGTATAGAAAACCCATAGCCCCCTTTTCTCAAATAATTGGTCTTAATAAATCCTAAATCTAAGACATTATCACTAGACTCTAAATTATTGAGCATTTAATCAAACTTGCTTATATAATTTTAATCCTAACTTGTTGAATCAAATCATCAAACATCAAAGCCTAAACCCAAAAAGCATAAAACATTGGGATAAATCAAAATTCCTAAATTTCAAAAGGTGAACCCATTCATACATGGGTGTGCACTCAAAAATCAAATAAAACAAATAAAAAGGGAAAATACCAAATTTGTCTTATCCTCCACAAATTTGACCTATCAAAATTACTTTATCATCTCACATGGATTGAGGTAAATTGCATCTCCACCATTGATCATCTCTTTTTCCCCTTAATCTCAACCACTCATTTCTTGGAATCTCTTATAAAAGGCATAGCTCCCTTTGCTCATTCATAATAAGAAGATTTGGAGTAGAGTTATAATGCCATTTTCGTTCTAGAGCTCATTAGTGCATTCCTAGTTCTTTGATTGCATAGTAGTTGCTTGCATTCTTACATTGTTAGCTTCATTTATTAGCTTAATGGTATTCTAGTTTCCTTTCATAGCTTAATAGTAGATGCATTGTTCTTACTTTAATAGCTTGCATTTGCATTCTAGTTTCAATATCATTCATAGTTTGATATCTCATTGCATCTTTCATTTTCTAAGTTTTGAGAGCAAAGCATGCAAGTATATGCATTTAGCTCATATTCTTTGCATTGAATCTTCCATTTTGGAGTAGTCAAGTCACCGATTTCTCTATGTCCAATCTGATGGAAATCCATGAGAATCATACTCGCTTCAACTAGGAAGCAATAAGCCAGTTTCTAGGGTTTTATGTTAGTGCTTTGAATCTTATGTTTTCACTAACCCTTTGATATAATGGTTTATTGAAGTGTTTGGTTGCAAATATTAATCACACGTTTTACCATACACACACCCTTTCCCTCAAAAACCTTACATGCTTTCATACTTTCAGCTTCATGAATTTTCTTAATCTTTATGGGATTTACCTCTTCACATTCTTCTTTCTCCACCAAATACAATTGTGGAGATACATCCCTCCACCAAGTAGCCTGGTTATGAATTTTCTTTTTTGATCAATATGTTGCAACATGCTTATTCTAAAAATATCTTCTACATTTGAAGGGTATACATTCATAATCCATGAATTACAACCACATCCCATCAGCGTATTTCAAAGACAACTCAGGCAAAGGATCTTTCATCAAGTCCATTTCCACCAAAATATGGGCAAAAATAGTATGATAAAAATCTTGTGAACACTTATCCACTCCAAGAATTTACCCATAGTATTTCCAATTGCTTCAAAACAATATCCAAACCAAAATTGTAACATAAGGTTCGATAGTCTTAGCCATAAAGGAATTTTATTAAAGGATTCAAGGGGTAGGTTGAAAGCTAGGTACCATTGTTTCAGTAGTAACATCAGTTTGTTCTCCCAAATCCAATGAGATTCACATAAAATATTATTCCTATCTTGAGCATTATCAAACACCACCACAAAAATCCCTCAAATACCAAGGTATATTTGAATCTCACCTTCCACAATAGGGATCCATTGCTCAAAGATCCATCTATGTAACTCTCTAAGACTGGGCCAAAAAACCCTTAAATCTTCTTATCAAACCAATCTCCTAAAATAAATTATCACTTTCAGCTATGTATTCTTCAATCTCTTTCTCCAGGCTTACTGTAAGACTATCTACCAAGGGCTCAATAAATTTGGTGCATTTTGCTCTAGTGTTGCCTACTTTCTTGACCACATCCACATATAGCTCATTCAAGGAGATATCACAACCTTTTTGTCCACTATCATTCTGATGCATCTTTCATTTACCATCATGGGCATCGACCCCTATCCTATTATGTGTTGGTGTCAATCCAACATCCCCCTCATGGTATCTAAGGTTAGAAGATGTCTCCACCATCTCAAACCCCTAAAAATTCCCTCTCTTCATCCTCTACCATATCAAACCCCTAAAAATTCCCTCTCTTCATCTTCCACCATAGATGCTTGTCCTTACAATTGAAAATGAGGGGTCCAATCGCATTCTTTGCAATACTCACAAAATGCAAAGGACAAACCCCCTTAGAGGTTTCCTTTCCAAACGCCACCACTGGCCGAGTCTATAGATCCACCACCATGGTTTCTACTCTTATTTTCGCCTTGTATTTTTTTCTTGTCATCATTGTCTCTAGAGATGAACCAAGCATTCCTATCATTTCATTCTCTTATGTCTAAGAGACCTCACAAGGTTTGAAAACCTATGAACATGCACATGGCAGTGATCTACAAGAGCCAAGTTATTTGAAACCCTAGCCTTAATGAAAGAGGTTGAAAGTATTCACAACACAATTTTTTAGTGTTACTATATTTCTAGTCATTGACAACACTTTAACCATGAATGTTAACTAAACATGGTTCTAAGCTAACCCTCGCTACATTTTCCTTTGCATAATTACCTTAAAATTTTAATTTTAATTTAAAATAAGTAATTTGCAAATCGTTCATTATTGTTTATAAATCACTAGTAGAAAAATAGCAATAAATGGCAAAAAAACTACTAAAAATTGCATTAAAATTACTAATCTTGGTCACATGACCATTAGTCGTTTATTGTCAGTCATTTATAACACGACCAAATTTATGACTAAACTAATTTTAGTTAGTTATTGGTTCTTTTAATTGATGAATTTGGTAGTATAATTAGTCGTTAATTTAGTCATTGATTGTTGTTAATTGATCATTTATTTAATCATGGTAGTCATTTATTTAGACATTGTAATCATTAATTGTCATGAATTGGTAATATATTTAGTCATTTTTATATACTAATTTTGTCCATTGGTAGTATATTTAATCATTTGCATTAACTCATTTATGTCCATTGGTAGTATATTTAGTCATGTTAGTCATTATTTTGTCGTAAATTGATCATATATTAGTTATGTTTATTGATTGATTTTTATCAATTGGTAATATTTTTAGTCAACTTAATTATTAATTGACGTCAATTAGTAGTATATTTAGTCATCTTTTATTGACTGATTTCTATTAATTGGTATTAAATTTAGTCATTTTAATTTTTAATTCCCATCATTTGGTAGTTTATTTAATTATTTTATGTTGACTAATTTATGTCAAACGATAGTATATTGGTACATTGTTTATTAATTACATAACCATTATATATTTTTTTACTAGTTTAGTACTAACTTTTTGTTTAAATGATATGAATAATTTATTAAATACCATATATTATATAATATAAAAATAAACATATTATTAAACTTGAATTAAAACATAAAAACAAATAAAAATATTGCATATATAAACAAGCTACAACATGCTAGAAGTT
Organism: Thuja plicata; assembly: GCA_018584345.1. Classification (NCBI taxonomy): domain Eukaryota; kingdom Viridiplantae; phylum Streptophyta; class Pinopsida; order Cupressales; family Cupressaceae; genus Thuja; species Thuja plicata. The sequence goes on along the minus strand of MU226883.1, from coordinate 309,337 downwards.
AAAAGATTGATTCACATCATGATACAAGCTAACACTTGCAACCATAGGAGCTGTAAGGAATACGCCGATAAGAAAGTGAAGAAAAAGTATAAATAAATTTTAACATTACAAAATGAAGTATAAAAAAATATAGAGTGATACACATGTATTGTTGTATAATATAATATATTTTGTACATAATTTTGTAAAAATCTTCCATTATTTTAAACAATTAACACCCAATTCGAACAATTCAAAGTTACATCAACATATTTTCTTTATTGATTGAATCTTTATTTTCTTCATTGTCTGTAATCTGCATCTTTAAGGGATGGAATTAGAAGGTTAAGCAACAACCAAAACATATTTCCTACATAAGTTAAAACTTCAGCAATGCTCATCAGAAAAAAACTTTGGCACAAGCTAGAAAAAAAAAATGGGTAGTGGTATTTTGGTCATCTAAAGGGCTTCAATATCATGTGCCTTGTGTATTCGCCTTTTCTATTTAGTTATTGCACTTATATACCCAATAATTGAAAATATTTTCAAAAGACTCGTATGTAATGTCCCCAATTAGGACCTTAATTTATTCTATAATTCTTGATCTGGGTTTGGATTGAACTTGAGAATGACAACTTGTAACATTCCCTACTAAGAGAATTCCAATTCCCAATGATTAAATACATTACTGGGTATTAAAATTAGATTAAGGAATAATCATCAATTCATAATACATACTTAAGCCCTAACTCCTTATTGCCCCTCCTAATCACCAACCTTAAGTAAGACAAAATTACTTGTCTGTGGGAATATGGGAACCATTTGTAAGTAGGCATCCTCAGGGATTTGTCGCACATATATGTAATACCTATTTTGGGACATCTCCCTCAAGGGTTCATATGTCCTTATCCTAATCTTAGAAGTTTCCTCTTATATTGCTCTATTTTCCTTGACAAAACCAACTTTTCCACTTAACGAGATTAGTGAGAGATTTCAAGAATTAGCTAAGCATATATCTTTATCATAACTTATATATAATTCTGATTTCATTATTTTTATTATCATATATAAACAATATATGTATAATAATTTTTATATTCCAAATGTGTTAGACCATTCAGTCATATAATTTATGTGTGTTAGGATTAAGTAATACTAAAAGGGGGATGAATCAGTATTACAACACCTTAAACATGAACTTAATAATTTCCAGCTTAACCATATAATTAATGAAATTAAAAGAACATAAGCACACAACATATAACTCATAACACCATGAATTATTGTCGAGGAAACCCTGACCAAGGGAAAACCCCGGTGGGGATGGTACCCACAAATATGTACTAAAAGTATTGTGTCCATGTTAGGAGTTGAATATTACATTAGCACATTTCCTTGTTAGAGGAATACAAAACCCTATTAAAGGTATACTGAGCACACTGCTCTTACAATCAGAAATAGTTCTATTACAATCAATCTCATAAGTGAACAATACAAGCATTAACTATGCGTATATAGTTCCAATTGTAGCTCACATCAACATCTGTCTGACATCACAATGCATCCATACATTCATTTTGTCATATCATCTCACTTCTCATGTCATACTTCGCTTTACAAAAAGATCTTCATATATATATATATATATGTGTGTGTGTGTGTGTGTGTGTGTGTGTTATATTATCTAGTCGACTCTCAAATACATTACAAAATAGAATTAATACTTATGCAAAAAGTAAATACAAATTCGACGACCTTATACAACCAAAGTATAAGTTATCCACAATCCCAATCCAAATTAGCACATTTGGATTCCATGTCATACTCCCTTAATCATTGTGACTATTCATCTACCATGTATCACAGTTACTCTGTCTTCGCATATCTTCAATACACTGTAAATCACTATGATCAATACCAAAACTCAAGTGACCTTAACTGAAGGTCATACATAGCTACAAATTTCCTTGCCTAAGCTCGCAAGTCTTTATTCGCCATATACTAACTTTGTTGTCCAAAACTGTACTTCTATACTCTGTATTTATGTTTAATGTACTTAGTCATTTTACAATATGTATCTCCAAAACTGTAAAAGAATTCAAGAAATCATCATACCAGATGTGTTGCCATAAATGAAAACCCTCAAGTATCCCATAACACTCCAAAATGAATCACCCTCCAATAATCTCTCCCTTTGGCATTGATGGCAACACTTAGTGAAAATGACTAAGTGTCAGTACCAAAAAGACGTATGTGTATATATTTTACGTATCTCCTTTACTCTATATAATTTTCATACATTTTTCATCTCTTATCTTCTCCCCCTTTGACATTAATGGAAAATGTATACAAAAATGTAGAATACATCAAAATTGTACCACTTCTTACCGGAAAATTTAGACCATCTTTAGTACATCTCAGAAAGAGTTTTCCAAGATCTTCACTTCCTTTGTCGAGGTCTTCACCAGTATCTGACTCACGTGAATTAGCTCATTCATTGCAAACGAAGAAGTCTTTGCTACCTTTAGCTCAGTAGGCATATGTGTTGTAAGGGACTGCGTTGTCTTCTCCATGTCATAGATATGGACCTCAAGAATTGATAGCTTAGGAGTGATTAGACTCTTCAGCATACCAAAAATTTCCATAAGTCTCCCTCTTTCTGTATCCAGTACACTCAATTTGTCCAAAATCTTGGACACCTCTTTGTCTATCTCCAATACAGATTGTGAGGAGGTCTCACAATTGTCCATCATCTTGTCTAGAGTACTTCTATCCTTCGCTAAAATATCCTCAATATTCTTGATATGTCTGATAGGGTTTATACAATAACTATATAACTTCCTTCCATGTGCGACACAACTTTTAGCCTCAGATGTAGTCTTGTTCACTATGCCCAAGTCCCGTGAAATAGACTTGCACACTTCTTCCAATTTCTTCATGATATATTTCTTCTCACCCTTCTCTTCAACGATCTTCTCTAATGACTCATAGTGACTGTCAAATTCATCTAGTGCCTTGTTCAAGTTCTCTGCATCATCTTTTCCTTGAAAAATAATAGGTTTTGGAAGGAGTTTGTTAAGAGTATCAACTACTCTTGTCATTACCTTAGTCTTCTTCTCTCCTTTCTGCTCAGATATTTCTTTAGCCTTAGAAAATGTGATGTAGGATAAATTCATCATCTCATCCACATCCATGTTCTCAATGTTAGTGCTCAAGGTCTTGTCTCCACTTACCAACAATAAAGGTGAAGAATCAAATGTAAAAGTTTCCTATTTCACTTCAACTTTATTCACTGTATTTTCCATTGTTTCATCTCTGACTTTAGTTCTTTGTCATATCCTTGTCACTGTTTCCTCCAATGTTTGTATCATGCACAAAAGGGTCATTCACATCCTACGAAGTGTCCAATAACACAGGCACACCAGAAACATAGAAATTTGGTTCCTTCACAGTGCTCACATATTTAGTAGTATCTTCACATGTTGATTTATCAAGATTTATTTCAAATTTCCTTGATGATTCACCTTTATCAATAGATTTGGGCTTAGGAGCCTTAGGTGGTGAGGTGTTCTCAGTTTCAGTTCCCATCAAGACCTTTTCCACATCCTTCTGCATCTCCTCGATTACTGCATCATATCTTCTTCCCATTATCTTTAATAATGTTGTCTTGGTTCTCAGTAATCATTTTAGTTCACTCAATATTCTCTCCATCTCTTTAACATATACAACAGGTAACATGTCTTCAATCATTTTTTCTCTAATCACTTCATCTTCTTTCTATGCTAATTGTTTCCTTATCTCTAATTTCTCATATAACTCCTTAGGTATACTGCCTCCAATTTCTAACAAATTCTTCTTAAAAACAAGCAAATGATTAATTACCATGTCTTCAATCAGAAGTTTGTCATATGCCTCATACCTGTCAAAGTATTTAGCCAAAGAAACAAGCTTCCCTTGCTAAATTACTCTCTTCTCCAACATTTTCATGTCTGACATCCAAAGTTGTCTCACAATAGTAGCCTTTTCTTCAACTTTCTTCTCTTCTCCTTCTGTCCTCTATTTCTTAGGAGGTGAGTCTAGCTTAGTGGACCTTGTGTTTCTTCTTGGAAATTGCTTTGTTATCTCTTCCTGTGATGTATACTGTGGTGGTGAAGGTGTAGATACATTAATTACAATAGAAAGTGGACTGATTATCTTTGCATCTTCTGGAGGTGGAAGGGTTGCAACAACAGTTCTTACCAATCCAGAAGCTCTCTTTGTCATCTTCCTTCTAACTTCTTTCATTTCTTCCTTTGATATACCTGCCTTGGATGCTAACTTGTCAACTACATTTTCTACTTTCCTTTTTCTTGATGCTCTAGTTTGTTCCTCCCTAATATTTGCAAAATTTTCCTCATAAGTACCCCATCTTTCTTCGGATGAATCAACATTTGAAGATAGAATGTGTTCCACTTGCATAATCAAAACTTCAAAACTAACCTCATAACCCAGTGGATAACACCACTTCTTTCTAGGTAGAACTTCCTCAAAGCACACACAATCAGTTTCAACCATAAAACAAATTAAGTACTTGTATTTCTCTATCACTGCCTCAGGAATAATCTCCCTTGCCTTCATCTCTCTCTGTAAGATTTTGATCACAACAAAGAATTCACCATCTACCCATGTGTTTTTATGACTTCTGTAACTCTGAGAAATCTGAATACCAGTAGGTACACTATACTTCCATGCTCTAAGGTGTGTACCAGGAAATTTGTGAACAATGTGAGTGTACATATGTATCAACAAAGATCCAAATCTGAGTCCCTTCGACTTATCTTTCTTGATTTTTCTTACACTCTCCAAGAATTGTTGTGTAATTACTTCACAAAGATTATACTTGATGATCTCCTTAACCATTTTGTAAGCCATTAATATTACTCCTACTGATACTGAATTGAGTCGGTTGCTATGATGGATTTTATAGCCTAAAATCATAGTAATCAATCTGACATCTTGTTGGAATATATTATTTATCGTCATCGCTTTTTTGTCCCATTGCAAATGCGTTAGGGTTTTCACCATATTCGTAGTGTTCTTCTCTGCTACAAACATTACACCAGTGTTTCCCAAACCTATTATTGTATAAATCAGGTCACTACAGATCTTCACGGGCTAATCTCCAAGCCACATAAACTAGTCGCGAACTCTGCTCAGAATAATATTTATACATTCTTCTTCGTCTAATTTGTAAAGTTTGGTTACCTTCATGATACTTAGATTATTAAGATGTACAAACTCATCCTTCATATTTCCATAATCTCTTATCATGTCTTCCATCTCACTAGAAATCTCATTGTCTCCCAAAGATTCATACTTATAATGTATGTAAGCCCTAATATCTTCAACATGTAGAATGTCGTAGGGTGTTTGTGAAAACCCGCCTTCCAGATCATCCTCAGTTGATTTAAAAGGATGTTTCTTAAACTTGTATCTAGGTCTCTCTGCAAAATCTAAAATCATCAGAGTATCCATAGTCAAAGCTTTGAAATCAATCTAAATACCTCTTATCTACTGAAATGTGAGTTCCTTCTTCGATCAAACTCTTCAACACACTTGCTTTGATTATTCTTCCACTCTAGACTTTGTTCTCCTCAGGCTCTGCTCTTCAAATGATGTCAAAACATGTTCTTCATGTTAACCTTATAATTCGTTGAGTGAAGAAATGACACAACTCCCAATAACCTCATTTCTGCACACAATCCAGTTGAATAACAATCTAGCGTTCATAGGATATAGAATTTTAAAGTCACACGATCACAGATATGTGTTCCAAAATATTTCTACATACTCTCCCTACTCTCGCAAGAGCTTACTTCTCATATTTAAGGGATGGATAAATTTCTGATGTATTCTTCCAATGCTCCCCCAAAGGCCATGCTTGACCATCTAGGTTGATGTAGCAATGTTAGCATCAGGAAAAGACTCAGTAGCATCTACTAACTCTTCTTGAACCTTTTCCTCACTAGAGTCCTTTATCTTCCATACCTTATTATTGTTGATATCTTCTTCTTTCCTAAAACAAATGTCAAATTCACTCCGATACTTTGCAAGACTCTTACCAGTATCACCAATATTCTTCTTTATAACTATAGGAGGCGGTCCTCTTCTATTGTTAGTTCTGTTGTACCTAGAAAACTTCTCTATATCTCTTGGATTGTTAATAAAGACATATTTTGCCATTAGTATATAAAGGAAAATAGTTTTGAAACCATCGATAACACCAACACCGAAAGACAGGTTTAGTGCAACCCAACAGACAAGTTCACAAGGGAACCCGACAACACAGTTTTCCAGTGCAACCCAAAAATGTTACAAGAGGAACCCGATAGAGAAACCCGAAAGAGGAACATGACAAGAAGATTACAGTGTAACCTGACAGAACAGATAACAGAGGAACCCGACAGACTACAGAGCAACCCGAGCACCAGTCTACCGAGAGACAGTTAGAATTCCAAGAAATGTGGATCTGACTTCCACGTCACATAAAACACTTGTGTTTTATATTTAGCTTTTTATTAGCTTTAAATCCATTTCTTAAGGGACAAGCAATGTAATTTTAATTGTTTTAATTAGTCTAACTGATTAAAAACATGCAAAATAGGAGATCAAGGTCAAGTTTTAAATCTTCGATCATAGAGTTATCATTGTAATACGTGAAACTCATTTAGGTCAAACTCATTGTATAAATAGATATGTAATCAATCAGAACACATGTGTGTGATGATGATTGTAGTTGAGAAGCACATCTATGGATCAGACCAAGAGTTTTATGTAGAAGAACAACAAAAGATGAAATATGTTATCAAGAACCAGATTCAAGGCTACCGAGCAGAATAGAGGTATTGATCAATTGCTATAGGTGATAAATATACATGTAATCTTTATTGGATTAGTAATCAACAATTCTAGATTTCATATACTCAGGTCAATGAATATTGTTTATTACATTCTAACAAGTGTAGCAAATAGAAGAAATCCTTGAGAAATGTGGATTTAACAATCCTTGGTAAATCTCTTAACCGAGTGCACACTAAATAGTGTTGCTAAAGCTCTTAACATAGTAGACCTTAACCAGTCTCTACATGATACTCCTAATAGGGTATATCATCAAAAGTGATCAAAATTGTAAGCCTTAACCGACCCCTTCCATTCTGCAGATAGTGAAGCTTTATGGGTTTCATTCCCACAACAGTTTTTACCTTCTAACATGGGTTTTCTACATTACCAAACCTTGTGTCATTACATTTCATGAATGTTTTACCTATTAATTGAGTTTATGAATTGATATTACATGCATAAGATAAGAATAGCACATATGGTTGGCAATACAAGCAATTGATTACTAAAAGGAATAAGTTTAAGTGATAAAAGTTTTGAGGGTACTGATTCACCCCTCCCCTCTCGGTACACACCATTCCATTATTTCCAACAATTTGTATCAGAGCTAGATCTCTTATTTAAAAATTTTAAAGACTTAAGAGAAAAGATCATACAATGGACAGGTACAAGCTAGACAAGAGTAATGAGAATCAGAAGCTAGAGATACAGATCTTCTATGAGCAATATAAAGAAGCTAGAATCCAAATGAGACATCTACTGGATAAAAGAAAGTTATGGTATCTCGTTGTATTGAAACAAACTATCATGAGGAAGAGATACCTGATTTATTTGAGTCTTTAGGATCTACATCTTGCAATACATCAGACACATTTGAAGGAAGCATTACAAGTCTAAATGAAATTAATCAACATCTGACTGGACAAGTGAAATCACTACAAACCGGTCAAGAGACACAGATCGTAAGAATGATTGAGGTTATGAATAATGCTAGACAAGATGAGAAAGAAAGAACACTAGCTATTGATGACAGGAGGGAGATCATTGAAAAACTACAAAAGAAAGAATAAAAAATACAAAGACTTACTAAACATCATCATGAGATCACCAATCGGATTATTCTTATGAGTCAGAAAGAAAACTGAATAAACATAGAACTGAATGGAAAGCTGGAAGCTATTGGTAAGATAAGAGAAGAAAATGAAAGACTGAAACATGAAGTAAGGATTCAACAACAACATAATGACATGATCAAGAGAGATGAAGAAAGCACCAATAGGATGGATGATTTTTTGGATGGACAAAGAAGAGTCAACAACAATACCGGACTAGGGTATATCGAGAATGGAGAATCACCATACCAAGTTGATCCAAAGAATGTCTATGCAAATCCAAGACCAAGAAGGTAGTCATGCAATCTCTGTGGAAAACCAGGCCACACGTCAAATGTTTGCAGGAGATAAATGAAAGGTATTCCCAAATCCACACCTTCATTCATAGGAAATTGTTATAAGTGTAACAAGAAAGGACATAAATCATATGAATGTAAATATGAGGTGAAACAACCAAAGAAGGAAACCTACATGGAAAAATACTGTCCTGCTTGCAAAATGCATGGACACACATCTCTTGAATGCAGGAAGAAGAAAAAGCAAGCATGGAAGCCTAAATAAAATGAAACTGCTTATCAACTAAAAAGAGTTGGTAACTCATATGTTTGGGATTATAATACATGGACAAACTACACAACATGTGGTAGATATAGACACATAGTAGAAAAATTAATGAGAAAATGGATGAGAAAGTCTAGGAGCTGGACTAACCTCGGAATGGCATGCTTACACTGTCATAAAGTTGGTCATCTAAGGAAGGACTGTAGAGAGCGAGTGATAAAGACAAGCACTTTTCAAAATGGCAATACCATTGAAGACATCAAGAAGATGAGAAACAAAATGTGGAGGAAAGATACAAACACTGATGATGCTGGACCAATCAATGCAAATGGTGACACCTTATCCAATGGATCTGGTGACATCGCCACCCCCACCTAAGATGAACAAGTAAGTATGGAACTGCACATAATAAGTTATACTTTACATTAGTTCCATTATACCTAGTTAAAAATGCTAAATTAGCATGATTAAAGATGCACTATGGTATTACTTGTTATGATTTTGTGAATGCAATATCGTCGGTTAATGCATACCGAAATGCATCAGTGTACTTACAAATCTAAGTTGTCAAAACATATCGAGAATCATTGGTGTACATGTGAAAACCAAGTTAATCAATGTAAACTGAGACTCGTCATTAATGATGTAAAATGCAATGTTGTCTTCGCCATATACCAAGATCCGTTGGTGACCATGTGAAAAGTTAAAAGAGTTGACACATGCCCCGAGCATAATTTTTTCCACCGAAAATAAATTTGGCATGTCACTCGAGTGACTCTGTCTTCGACACCCGACAAGTGGGTAGAACATTAATTGCGCCACTTAGGGCACCACCTATAAAAGGATGATGTAGACTTCATTTCATTCACCAATGATTTAGAGTGAAGAAGAAGAGCACAAAGTGACCAGATTACATAAGTGTTTAACCAGAAGATTCACAACATTCAAATGGAATCACAACAACTTTCAGAAGGTTAAGTAAGTAACATCACCGATCTCACTGTTTATTTTATGGAAAGAGCCCTAAATTATCAGAAACCATGGCAACAACTTCACAAGTTTCCAAGATCAAGAACACCAAAGAGAAGAAGGTTAATCTGATCAAGAACTCCACTTGTGAAGAACCTAAGTATAAAATATGTCCAGAGGTTTGTTCCCAACCTGATGACACTGGTGTGTTCTCCAACATTCCACCTAGGGTTTTACTGATTGAAGACGTTCGTTCCTACATACATTGCAAGATCACCGAGATAGGAGATCTTGAAGTTGATCAAGCTTACAAGAGTATTTTCACAGGCAGAACTATCAAGAAGGAACACAAACTCATTGAGGTCAAAGGGCTGACATGTTCCCAAATGTTCCCGAGGGAGTTTAAAACTGAATGGATTTGGATAGTGTTGAGTAGAGTGCACAACCAAAAAATGTGGCTGGATGAGCCAAAATAGATCACTAGAGATGTGATACATGTTGTTACCGGTTATCCTATAACCGAAAAGGCCAAGAAACTCAAACACCCTTCTTGTCCTGAGATAGAGAAGATGACAGGTGTAGTATGGGATAAGAGAGGATTGAAGGTTAACACCATCACCGATCAAGAACTAAAGTTCGGTGCATGTGTACTAGGATATAAGATATACCAATCCAGCAAACAACATAATATGTGGAGCAGTTGACACTACTTACAAGATTGTGAAGAAGGGTCTATAATTAGATCTATCTAAGCTTCTACTAAAGTAGTTAGATGAAAACATGGGGACAATCAGGTCTACAAAGTCCAATTCATGTAAGTTCGGATCACTTTTAATGTGTATATTTTTTTATTTCAAGAACTTCTTTCCATCAATAGGTAATGTCAATTGGGATACTACCCAACCAGTGACTATTCAAATTAGTGAATGCATCAAGTCACTAGGTGACAACTTCCTATCAATTATGGATGAATACTTCACTAGATTTAAGGAAAGAATGCAGAAAATAATGAGGATACCAGAACAACTGGAAGAAAATATAAGATTGGTATATGTTTTATGGTGGACACTGATAACACCTTTACCAAACCAGCTATACCGAGGATAACATGGTTAGCACCACTTGACTATGAGGTCAACATAGATCAAGCAACCAATGCTATTGAAGCATTGATAAATGAACCAGTGGACAAGTCACAACCTAGGTTTGGAACTTATGAGGAAGCCAAGGAAAGAATTAAAACATGATTAGTTGTGAAGAAAATTGATAGAAAGAAAGAGAAAATGGTCAAGAAACTAAAGAAAAAGTTGTCAGTAAATGATGAAGAGTCTGAACAAAGGGATGAAACCGAGGGATAGTCACCCGTTGGTGAAGAAGAAGAATAATTGAGTGACTCTGAATCTATAGAGTTTGATGCACCACCACCACCACCAGCCAAGAAACCAAGGACCATTGTTGCATCAAGGAATATAAGTCAGACAAATAAAGATGCAAGTTCATCACCAATAAAGAAAGGACAAGTGAGGACTTACAAGAGAAGGCCTCAAATCGGGAAATGGGCACCATCAAAAAGAAGAAATTTCCTCAAAACTAAGGAAGCTATAGAGGGCACTAAAAAAGATGAAAAAACTATTAAGAACAAGTTCCCTGCCACAATTAATGAGGTATGTGCATCAATAATCAAGTCAAGTTCAATAAATGAGACTAAGATTAGGAAATGGCTAACACTGGATCCCAAGGATCAGAACAAAATAGAGGAAGCCATCATCTCAATGATGTGTATATTTAAATATACACCACTATAGTTTGAAGGAAAAATGCCACAAGAACTTCTAGACAGACTTTCATCAAGGTGGACATTTGCATTACATTCTGAGAAACAAATAAGGGAAAGAGCCCTAGTTTCTGTTATGCCACCCAAATCTAAGATGGAAGAGATTGAAGAAATGATGAAGTTACAGTCCAAAAGGTTCTCACCAAAATTAAGAGCCTACAAAGTGCTACAGGGAAATCTAATTGAGCTTGACAAACAAAGTGAGGATACTTGTAGACAAATACTTGATGTACCTAAAAAGGACACAAGCCCCGAGCCACAATTAGCCCCTACCAATAAGCCACACAATGAATAAGATCAGGCTAAACCAAGCCTAGAACAAATTATTATAAATGATGGTGAGGATGTTAATGAAGAAACATTAAACATAGAAGCTAACAAGGATATGGATACTGCAGATGAAACATTCATCGATAATACTATCATTGATATCACAAAAGATGATCCTGCAGAAGAGGTAAAGAAAGATGAAGATGTCACTGTTGTCCCAGACCAAACCGAGGAATAAGACACAACAATAGATGTTGATCAAGTAGATATACCAGGACAAATACCACTATTAATACAATCTATCAATATTATCTCGAAAAAGGAGAAATCACCCGACAAGGATGCAAGCATACCTGAAGATAAGGGTGAAGAGGAATCAGAAAACACATCTGATGAGCAGACTAAAGATGGAGAAAAAAAAGAAACAGGAGGAGAACAAAAAGAAAAAGGTGAAGAAGAGAAGCAAGGTGATACCACTCCTAAGGATACCAAAGGAGATTCTATAGATAAGGCCAAGTTTGATGTGGAGACGTGCACTCCCAACTGAAAAGAAAACACCAAGCAGTAGGATAGAAGAACACAAACTCCAAAGCCTTCACCAAGCACATAAGACCAAACAAAGGAACTTGCTAGAGTACTACATACAGGTCCCTCCACAACACTTTCCAAGAAGAAGAAGAAAAAGAAGAAGAAGAAGAAGAAGAATCTAGTTACACTGGAAGAGATTATTGAGATACCAGCCTGTGATCCGAGGACATTGGATCTAGAGGCACTTACAAACTATGCATAACTTTACAGAAGAAAATATATCCAAGATAAGATTAAGAAGGAAACAAAGTAAACAAAGGTACTTGAAACAACAAGGGATATACTTCAACAAATAGTACCTGACACAAACATTGATCAAAATGCATCTATCATTGATCAATTAGCCGTTCTTACCGACGCACTCCAATCACATAATCTAGATGCAGAAAAGACAATAGAAGAACGAGCAAAGCAAAAGTATCAATACAAATTGACCTAGAAAATGAGCCAAGAAGTGGCTGAGAACAAGGTAAAGCTACCTGAACAAGTAAATGGATTAGAACCAATAATTTCAGGAGCCATAGACCTACTTCAGAAGTTAAGCACATTAGAGAAATTCACTAAGGAGAATAGTGAAAAGATTACAAAAATAGATGCAGATCTTACTTCTAGTGCTCAAGGTCTCTCAACAACTGACAATGAAATACAATTGCATTACGCAAAGGTAATGGAAGCAAATAAGTTGAGACTTTAGATTCAAGAGGCAGAATCAAAGTTTAGGCATGAGGTAACCAATCTACAGGCTCTACTACTACCCAATCTTATACTACTGCAGCAACATATGACAATGACAAGACAATTAATTGCCACCCTAGAGATGTTTGTCACTGAAAGCATCTATGATATGCACGCAAGGATCACATTGGAGCACATGGCTGTAGAACATCTTCAAGAGAAATGAGAAAAGATGATGGAGGACATGAACAACTCTTATTCCCATATTTTTGACAAGTTGTAAGTAATTACACCTTTGCCCTTACTATCAAAAAAGGGGGAAATTGATATGATAAAAGGGAAAAACAAGGTGATAGGGGGAGATGATAAATGTATATACATATACTACACCGACATATACATAGGGGATTCATAATGATAAGGTGAACACATGGTGTACACTACTAAACATTTTAGTATTTGCACATATCAGGTTTTGATACTAGTGTCAAAGGGGAGATTGAAGACATATTTTGCCATTAGTATGCAAAGGAAAATAGTTTTGAAACCATCGGTAACACCAACACCGAAAGATAGGTTTAGTGCAACCCGACAGACAAGTTCACAAGGGTACCCGACGACACAGTTTGCCAGTGCAACCCAAAAATGTTACAAGAGGAACTCGAGAGAGCAACCCGACAGAGGAAACTGACAAGCAGATTACAATGTAACACGACATAATAGATAACAGAGGAACCCAACAAACTACAAAGCAACTTGAGTGCCAGTCTACCGAGAGACAATTAGAATTCTGAGAAATGTGGATCTGACTTCCACATTAGATAAAACAATTGTGTTTTATATTTAGCTTTTTGATTATCTTTAAATCCATTTTTTGAGGGACAAACAATGTAATTGTAATTGTTTTAATCAGTCTAACTGATTGAAAACATGCAAACTAGGAGATCAAGGTCAAGTTGTAAACCTTAGATCATAGAGTTATCATTGTAATACATGAAACTCATTTAGGTCAAACTCATTGTATAAATAGATAATGTAATCAATCAGAAAATATGCGTGTGATGATGATTGTAGTTGAGAAACACATCTATGGATCAGACTAAGATTTTTATGCAGAAGAACAACAAAAGATGAAACAAGTTATCAAGAACCAGATTCAAGGCTACCGAGCTGAATAGAGGTATTGATCAATCACTATAGGTGATAAATATAAATGTAATATTTATTGAATATGTAATCAACAATTCTAGATTGCATACGCTCACGTCAATGAATATTTTTGACTACATTCTAACAAGTGTAACAAATAGAAGAAATCCTTGAGAAAGGTGGATTTAACAATCCTTTGTAAATATCTTAACCGAGTGCACACTAAACAGTATTGATAAAGCTCTTAATAGAGTAGACCTTAACTAGTCTCTACATGATACTCCTAACATGGTAGATCATTAGAAGTGATCAAAATTGTAAGCCTTGACGACCCCTTCCATTCTATAGATAGCGAAGCTTTGTGGGTTTCATCCCCACCGTAGTTTTTACCTTTTAACAGGGGTTTTCTGCATTACCAAATCTTGTGTCATGTGTCATTACATTTCATGAATATTTCTATGAATGCTTTACATGTTAATTGAGTTTATGAATTTATATTACATGCATAAGATAAGAATATCACATATGGTTGGCAATACAAGCAATTGATTACTAAAAGGATTAAGGTTAAGTGATAACATTTTTGAGGGTACTGATTTGTTAAATTTGATAAACATCAAATCTTCCCAAGAACACCTACATGCATGACAGTTACAAGGCAGAAGCAAAAAGACAGAAGAGAGAAGCTATGGCGGCCAAAAAGCCAGAGACTGGAAATCCATGTTGACAGAAAAAGACTTCTATATTATCAACAATAGAATAGATTACAATCTCATTAATGAAATGAAAGCGGTGAATCCTTATAAAAGGATACCGAAACCCTAAAGGGAAAACCCTAAAGAAATAAAAGCTGCCTAAGAGAAACTTAAGCATAGAGTAATAACTTAACTAATTAAATCAACATGATTTAATTAATAAGCAAACTAATGATTACTCTAACACCCCCCCTTAAGTGTAACTTAGGGAGAAGCAAAATAGCTAAACTACTGCAGAAAGCAGGAAAGATGGGTCCCGACAACAAGGCTTGATCAGGTACCCAAAACAAGAAAGAAATTAGATGAAGGAAACTAAGCCTCCAATCTAGGGAAAGGTGTCCCAGAGAAAGGAACAAGAAAGAGCAAGAAACATCTCCGAAGCAAGGAACTGTAAACTTTGTCAGGAGAAACTGCTGGAACCCCCACTGAAGTGCATGACTAGGTAGAGAATACAATGTCTGAAGAGCTGATCAATCGAACCAGGAAGCAATAGAACCAACAGGTGAACCCCCCCATAATGCTGAACTAGGAGAGGTGACAGGAACACTGAAATGCAATGCTAGAAATGTCTGCAGAAGAAGAACCAGGAACACCAACAGTGTAACAGAAGTACAGACACAGGATAAAGGGAGGTGTCATCGACACACAACATGGGCTAATGTCATGGAAGGTACGCTCACTTGACAAAGGTGGATGCACCTAAAATGGCAAAAGCATCATAACCCCCCATGACACTTTATAACAGAGCGCGAGTACAAAAACACACAAGGTGTACAAGATCCCAGATATGCAGAAGTAGACACTTTATCTCAGTGCGTTTATAGAAAAAAGATGCATCAGAAGAATCATACAAGCTCAGAAGTCAGAAAGAAGAGTGAACCAGAAGTACAATAGAAGAGATCCCAGGACCTGTAAGCCCAAGCAATCCACCAGAGTGCATAAACTGCCAAACTCGAAGAAGAGAAAATCTGGAGCAGAATCTGGAAAAAATACCTCTGCAACTGAATAGTATACTGAACCAACTTTTCGACGATACTTGGTTTGTCAAAAACAGAGTCCGGATGAGCCAGATATGACTCCCGGAAGGCAAAAACAGATAGCAGACTTCAATAGCAAAAAATGCTGTCAAAATAGCAGACCCAAAATTTCTAATCACCATAGTCAGAAAGAGCTTTCCGACGATATAACGAAGTCCAAAAAAGGCCTTTGTATGCTCCAGATAGAGCAAAAAAGGTGAAAAAGGGCTAAAAAAAGCTCCAAAAGGCAAGAAAGTAAGCTCCGAGGGCTAAAAAACTAGCGCCCCTGGGCGTATGGCACGCAGGGGGCTAAACCTGGGGCCCTTGGTCCGGCATATGACCGGCCGCAGGGCTTAAATGCCCGCAGGGGCTATAAAAAGGCCCGCCACCGGGGGCGGAGCGGCATAGGGGAGGGCGGTGGCCGTCGGGGCCGGCGGGGCGGCGGGGGGCCGCGGAGCGGCGGTGCCGCCGAGACTGCAGAGTGCCGCGGAGCGGGCTGGGGGCCCGGGCGACGGGGCCGCGAAGCAGGGTGGCGGCCACCGCGACGGAGGTGGGGCGCCGGTGGAAAACGCCGGCGGAGCCGCAGAAACATGCGCAGCCGGAGGAGCCAGCGGTAGGCGCTGCCGGCGGGGCCGGGCCGTGGTGGGGCGGTGGCGCCATTCAAATTGCACTGGCCGCGCATTTTTTAAGCGGTTTTTTAAATTTTTTTTGAAATTTTTTCCAATCCTGCCTCGTTTCTCGTGCCCGTACGACCCTAGTAGGGCAAAAAAATTTTGCCAGATGCCCCGGTGTCCAAATCAGACAAGTCTTATATGGATTCTGGGGTTTTTGGGCCTTCTAGACGCAACCGTGAGGTCGGTTTTGGTCCAAAGTGCCTCAAAAAATAAAGACCCCCCAAATCCCATAAAAAACACCAAAAAAACTTCTGAAACCCTCTGTGCTTCAACAAAACCAGAACAACGAACAACAGGAGAGCTCTGATACCATGTTAAATTTGATAAACATCAAATCTTCCCAAGAACACCTGCATGCATGACAGTTACAAGGTAGAAGCAAAAAGACAGAAGAGAGAAGCTATGGCGGCCAAAAAGCCAGAGACTGAAAATCCATGTTGACAGAAAAAGACTTCTATATTATCAACAATAGAATAGATTACAATCTCTTTAATAAAATGAAAGTGGTGAATCCTTATAAAAGGATACCGAAACCCTAAAGAAATAAAAGCTGCCTAAGTGAAACTTAAGCATAGAGTAATAACTTAACTAATTAAATCAACATGATTTAATTAATAAGCAAACTAATGATTACTCTAACATGATTCACCCCTCCCCTCTCAGTACACACCATTCCATTATTTCCAATAGTTACATTTGTAACATATAGGAGGTGATATGTTCTAATTAACTTGCAACTTATAATACCTTGCAATGTGCCCAAGGTTATTACATTTGTAACATGTGGTCTTAGATGTTGTCTCTTCACTAATGTAATCTTGTTTGAATCTTGATTGATCAGGCTTCTTGCATTCTGCTTTCTTGTGTCCATAGGCATAAAAATGAAAGAAATAAATAGAAAAAGGTTTGAAAGGGGATTTACCTCTGTAGTCTCTCTTCATGTGTTCAATCTTGTTGCATCCAAAACATCTACCTCTGAAAGGTCTGATTTGTTCATTAGGTTCTTCAAGAGTGGGTCTTTCTCCATCAGTCTTTGCATCAAATTTTTCTTCCTAATTCTTTGAACATTTAGCTTCATTCAAGCCAACTCCAGTCATGTCTCCTTTAGATTTCTGTCTATCTCTTTGTTCATCGATCAAGTCAATGCTCATGTGAAGTCTCTCAATATGTTTCTTTTCCTCAACAAGTTCTCCTTTTATGATCTGATTATACTTCTCTAATTCTAGATACTTGTTCTTGTAGTGATCAAGTTCAGTGTTCATTTGTCCCATCTAAATATTAGCATCCTTTAAGGTTTCTTCAATTTTGTTCTTAGCATCCTTTTCCAATTGAATCTCTTTAGCCATCTATAGTGAATTAGTTTCATGATTAAGCTTCAAAGTATCTTTCTCTTGCTCAAGCTGCTTTATCTGATCTGAAGTATCATTGCCTAAATCCTCTTTTATCTTAACCATAAGATCTTGTCTCTGAATTATGGAAAGTTCAACTTATTCTTTTAGTTTCTTAATGAATCCCTATGCTCTTCTCAATTTGAATTTCAAGTCACCATTCTCTACTTTAGCTTTGTCAAGGTCTTCAAGTGCTGCTTCAAAGTTTTCCTTCAAACTTTTAGAATCCATCTTGATCTCCCTTAAGCTATTAAACTTTCTCTTCGAGGGCCAAAATCTATGATACCAATTGTTAGGATTAACTAATACTGAGAGGGGGGGGGGGGGGTAAATTGGTATTACAACACTTTAAACATGAACTTAATAATTTCCAGCTTAACCATAATATTACTAAAATTAAAAGAACATAAGCACATAACACATAACTCATAACACCATGAGTTATTGTTGAGGAAAACCTGGCCAAGGGAAAATGCCAGTGGGGATGGTACCCACAAATATGTACTAAAAGTATTGTGTCTCTATTAGGAGACCTAGCCCTGTTAGGAGCTGAATATTACATTAGCACATTTTCTTGTTGGAGGATACAAAACCATGTTAAAGGTATACTGAGCACACTGCTCTTACAATCATAAATAGTTCTATTACAATCAATCTCAGAAGTGAACAATACAAGCATAACCTATTCTTAGATAGTTCCAATTGTCTCGCATCAACATCTTCCTGACATCACAATGCATCCATACATTCCTTTTGTCATATCATCTCACTTCTCATGCCATACTTTGCTTTACAAAAAGCTCTTCATATATAAGATTAAAACCCTTGACATGGTGGATGGAGGATTGATGGCATTTACGGGTGCTAGGGTTTTGACCATCCTGGAGGTGCCGCCTACTGCAAGTGGGGCTGGTCTGCTGGGTCTCCAAGTGTCGCTGGCAGCTACGACCTACAAGGAGGACAAGGAGAGTGTTAGGGCTCATGACCTGAGCTCTGGAATTGGTGGCTCTCAGCTGGGGCAGACCAAAGGGAGAAGCAAGCGCGTGTGCCAGAGGGCCCCAAATAAAATGCAGGGCTGGCAACCCCTAAAATCGATGGGATGTGGGTGCTTTCCAATGGGAAAGTTTACAAAGGGAGAGGCAACTGGGGTTTTGGGAAAAATAAACTAGCGGGAGATAGGGACTGGATGGGGCTCCAGCGCCAGAACTGGGGCTGGGCTCCTAGGAAAGACCAAGGGCCTCACATACCGAGTGGGGATGGTGCAAAGTGCCCCATATCCCCAAACACCAAGCATGCAGATGTCAAGCTGAGCTCTGAGGTAGAGTAGGAGATAGCCCACAATGTCTCAATTTTCTCCAATATGGGGGTGATAGGATGCTTCCATGGGCACTGGCCAAGCTTGCTTGATCTTCACTCTTGGATTTTAGACAATTGGGAGCCCGTAATCGAGGGGGATATTCAAATCTATTCGGCAGCAAAGGGTTTCTTTATTGCTGTCTTCGAAAAGCTCTAGGCTAGAAATAAGATTCTATGTGAACATTTTTGGGTTTGGGAGGAGAATTTTTCACTAAGTTTAAAAGCATGGCACCCTGCCTTTCATCCAGCAACTGAGACCTTCAATACGATGCCTTTGTGGGTAAGGCTTCCTAATCTTCCCTTGCATGTTTGGTTTGAATCGTTGTTGGAAGAGGTCAGGAATTCGTTAGGTGATTTTTTAATGGTTGATTTGGAGTCTTCCAATCTGCTTCACTCTACCTTTGCTCAAATCTTGGTAGAAATGGATGACTCTGCTGGCCTCCTAGACGCAATTTTGATTAAAACTTCCAAAGGATTCTGGACACAATCTTTGGACTATGAGAATGTTCCCTTTAGATGCAGACGGTGCTTCCAAACTGGGCATCTGGGTGCACATTGTAGCAGGGATAAGATATCCAAGGCAACATCGTGGTGGAAAGATGCTGCTGAACAACACTACGTAGTAGAGAAGAAAGGGGAATAACATAGGAGCTTCGCATAGGTGGCTTCCACGGTGAAGACTCAGATGCCCCCAGAGACAGCTCATGCGGAGACCCCATTGAAGGTAAGCAATGAGAAACCTATGTTAGTTGATCATTCACTGGGCACTTCTCATGATCATGGGGTAGGGACTGGCACACCAGCAGACATCGAGAAAATAAGACTGTTGGTGAATAAGGGTACAGGTCTGGAGGCTAGAGTAATTGTGAATCGAGAAGAGAGACTCGGTGAAAAGGGGAGTGAGAGAACCCCAACGGTCACATCCTTAGAGGGGCTGAAAGAGGCTTTTGCTACTGAGGATGGATGGTTTACGGTGAAAGGGAAAAAAGATAGGAAACATAAGAAATTTGATATGGTTCTTCACTCCCATTCAAAAGGAGTGGTTGAATGTAAATCATAACTTTTGTCTTTCAGTCTTTTATGATGTTTTATTGGAATCTTGGGGAGGTGATACCCCTACTTGTTATCACCCTTGTATTGGGCCAAGCTTTGCCCGTTTGACTCAATAAAACAACACCTATTATCGATAATATATATATATGTATGTGTGTGTGTGTGTAGTCAGAAAATGGAAGCACTTCCATTGTAGACATGTTTAGCCTTTTGAGTAAGTGGTTTGGGGTCATGAAAAGTGCCTTGAATGGGTCCCTAATCTTGACATGGCTTCTCCCATATTATGTCCCTCTTTTCACTCCTATTTAGCCTGATTTCTTCATTCTGAACTGTAGACTGGTGATTCTGGGCTTCAGGGTCAGGGTTGAACTTTTAGGTCTATGTTGACCTCAACCCTGACCTAGGTCAAGGTCAACCTTGACCTTGACCCAGGTTTCAGATCCCGGGGTCTCACAATTTTTGGAGGTCAGCCTTTGCAAAAAGTATTTCCCGCTTCCGGGTCGGCTGTTTTGGGTTCCAAAGCGTTGATTCCTAAATTATATTTAATATAGGTTCTCTCCTAGGGGTAAACACTTTAATGAAAATTTAATCCTCCTATGTAGGCCTCCTTAGAAGATTGTGCCCTAATTTCATATAAAAGGGAAGCTTTCTCTCTCATTTTCTCTAAGTCTTCTAAGTGATACTGAGTTCTCTATTGAAGCCTATGCATCCTTGAGAAATTGAGAAACATCATCAAGCAAGCAATCAACCAATATTTCAAGCAAGCATTCATCCATTCAAGTATCCATTTTCATGAAGGAGATCCATTGGAGGCGATTGAAGGATTGAAGCTACATAGTGCCCTTTTGGTGGTCTCTCCATCCACCTTCTTCCAAGCCTATTCCAAATTCAAGAACCCATTCAAGATTTGGTGTTGGAGATCTATAAGAAAGAGATTGAAGACATCCTACCTTTCTACATTCCACATTTTGAGGCATACTTGTGGATTCAAGGATTCGAATCTGCCACAAGGACTTTTTCAAGCAAGGTGAATTTATGCATTTACTTTGTCC
>MU226883.1:224081-281699 GCA_018584345.1 Thuja plicata | reverse complement strand
TTCAAGGATTCGAATCCGCCACAAGGACTTTTTCAAGCAAGGTGAATTTATGCATTTACTTTGTCCATTTCTGCAATTTCAATTACATATATTTGAGGTTAATTCCAAAATTGGGGTTTGACCAAGGAAAAACCCTCCCCCACAACAAACAATCCCCTTTTTCTTGTAGGTATAGGTACATAACAGTTGATTTGAGACCAGATCTGGATATAATTTTTGGCTTTCTTTCGGACGGCGTGAACAGATTTTCTGTCAGACCTGTGCAGGTCAGGGTCGACATTATTGGGTCAGGGTTGACATTTGTGGGTCAAGGTCAACCTTTTTCATAAGACAACATCGGAACGGAAAAATATTTTTGGGTTTTGTTCGTCTCTGGATTTCGGTTCGGGATCAACTGTCAATTTTTCCAGAAATAGCCTACAGACCTTAGAAAACAACATTCTTTGATCTGCAATATTTCAAGGTTAGTGCATTTCTCCTATTTCTTCAATTACTGTCATATATCATTTCTATACATATAATTACAGAATTTAAGGTATCTCCTTTGTTATTCTCCTTTCCAAACAGTTGATTCATTTGTGTATTAGCCCTTCTTTGGGGTTGATCAACTTGGATCTCCCATTTGTGCATTTGGGAATAAAAGAGGAACATCTTATCTTCTCCCTAATCACAATTGTAGTACACAATCAATACAATTCAATTCAATTCAATTTAAGGAATTCAATACAGTCTAGGCAACTCAAAGAATAATTTATACATCAACACATTTCCTATTTCAAACATTACATTTCAAGATAATCAATAATCAATCCAACCATTCTTTCTTAATACATTATACATTTTTAATAAACATATCTCTATTTCAATCCTCCTTTTACATTTTGGTGAGATAGGTATTTACCAATATATTCATATATATATATATATATGTGTGTGTGTGTGTGTGTGTGTGTGTGTGTGTGTGTATGTATTACATTATCCAGTCGGCTCTCATATACATTACAAAATAGAATTAATTCTTATGCAAAGATTAAATACAAACTTGATGAACTTACACAACCAAAGTATAGGTTATCCACAATCCTAATCCAACTTAGCACGTTTGGATTCCATGTCATACTCCCATAATCATCACGACTGTTCATCTACCCTGTATCACTGTTACTCTGTCTTCTCATGTCTTCAATACAATGTAGCTCACTGTGATCAACACCAAAACTCAAGAAACCTTAACTGAAGGTCATAAATAGCCCAAAATGTCCTTTCCTAAGCTAGCAATTCTTTATTCACCATATACTAACTTCACTATCCAAAAATGAACTGCTATACTCCGTATTTTTGTTTACTGTAATCAGTCATTTTGCAATATGTATCTCCAAAACTATAAAAAATCCAAGCGATCATCATACCAGATGTGTTGTCATAAATGACAACCCTCAAGTGTCCCATAACACTCCAAAATGAATCACTTGCCAACAATGTGTGTGTATGTGTGTAGACACACACAAACATATATACATATATACATATATATACATATATACATATGTATGTATATATATGTACACACACACACACACACATACATATATGAATATAAATCATAAGCATATATAATTCTGATTATTATTATATGTATATCTATAATATATTTTGAATCATCTTTATCAACGCGCGCGCGCGCGCGTGTGTGTGTGTGTGTGTGTGTGTGTGTTAGATCACATAGAAGTCCCTTATCCTTAATACACATTATATTCTATAGATCAATATTTAGTCCATGGATATTTTCCTTCATTATTGTATGATTCATCCACCTAGTGAATACCAATCACAATTAATAGTTCTTTTCCATTCTTTAAAAGTCTCTTATTCCCTGATTATATAATTTTGATTTTAACATTATTAACAAATATATAATATATGCGTGTCCATAATCTATATATTATATTTGGTTGTGGTTCTAATCCTTATCATAAATTTTAATACAATATTCTATAATCAACATCATTATCTCTAATACATTCTCGTTATTGTTGTTTATAATCTCTTGTTTCAGTTCTTATTCCTCCCTCTATCATAAGTAGTAACTTTGAATTAAATTTGTACTATATGTGTGTGTGTGTGTATCTATATATACCATCCTAAATTGTAAGCACTTGTGTACTCTACAATTTAACAAATGTTTAGCACCCACCTTAGTGTATTTACATTATACATTTGCATTTAGGACTCTATAATTACACTTAATGCATCCCTAATTCAAATTTGAGTCCTCTTCTCTCTCCAAATTGTGCAAAAATCAAGGTAGAATCTAATCTTTATGCATCCTCCTCTATTTTAATCCAATCAAAAATTCACTTATCTCCTAGGTCCTATTTTACTTTCTTTTAGCCTTAGAATTCAACCTTGTTGTTGGAATCAACCACAATTTTTAAACTCTAACTGTCGGATCAATATTCACCTAGTCCTTGAGATTAACCAAAGTCCCTAAGGAAAAGGTTGAATTAGGTCAACCTTGTCTTGGACTATCCCAACCTAATTTGGTCTTGTCTTAGGGGATATGCCTAGATTTAGGGCCTGGGTTCATCCGGATTGATTTGAAGGGTTTCCATATCTATGGTCGGCTTTGCAATTGTGACTTCCAAAATCACTATAAAGGCAACCTATTTGCTTCATTTTGTCATAATGAAATAAAGTGAAAGGTGAATACCCCAATTTTATCACAACAAGAAATTTCAAGGTGTAAGCCCAAGCTTGATGACATTAATTGAAGCAAAGGTTGGTCATTAAAACTTCTTTCAAGCATTCAAATGTACCTTCTACAACTTCAAATCAAGCATTCAAGACAACATTTTCTACATCATGGAGTTTCAAACAACTTGTGAAGATGGTTAGGAGTACTTTTGCCCTTGGGGGCTTGGTATGATTTCCTTGTTATTTTCAGATCTATGCATTGACGCTTCATATTTATATGCTTTCAATTCACACAATGTTTGTATTTACATTCTAGGGTTTCACTCTATCACACATATAGTTATATCTATGCATTTACTTTGACATTCTTGCTTTCTTTCATTCTACACATACTCTAGATTCACAAGCACAACACATTTTACTTGTTCTAACACCTATCCGTGGAGGTGGGAATCACCAAAATGAGGGGGTTAACTAAGGAAAACCCCTATATATCCACCCACACACACATTTTTGAGATTTTTAGATTTAGGAAGTGCAGGTACAGGTTTAGATCCAGAAAGCTCTTAGTCTATGCCTTTCAAATCTTTGTTGTTTATAAGTCTATAAAGTTTCTGAACAAGGTCAATTTAGGTCATCCTTGTCCAGGATTAGGCATAGTTAGGTCAGCCTTGTTCTTTCCAAAATTAGAATCCTCAGTTCTGACGATTGCAAGTTCCAAATTTACTAGATCGGACAATTTCCAGAATCTGGGATTCCGACACTTAGAAGAATCAAGTCCAAAGGGAAATTTCCCTCCTCAATTTCCAGGTGCACACATTCCTATCCCCATTTATTCACTTAATTTCATAACCAGCTTTGTCATTCCAGATTTACATATAATTTGCATAGATTTTATTGGAATCAACCGAATCTAACCCTATAAGGCTTAGATCCTGTGTTAGCACCCTTACTCACTCGGTTGTGCCTACCAGATCTATCTTGTAGGTTAGGTTTTGTGATGTTAATGTATAAAATCCCCCACATAAGATTTGGTAAGTGATATAGCTCTAGCATTCCACACCATTTCCTATTATACACTTTGTGAACCTGAACTTTTCATGCATTATACCTTTTGTGTTGATAGTTAGATCTTGCATGCATTTCAATCATTCCAAAAAGAACAAAAATATTTTCATTTAGTGATTAGATTTACTTTTTACGCATTGCATTATCTTAGATTCATCTTTTATGATTTCATTAGCTTGTTTATTAGTTACTCTTTGTTGCATCATAAAAGGGGAAAAATAATAAAAACATACTTATCTTTTATTTCCTTGCATTGCATTTACATTTAGAAAATACAAAAATAATTGCATTTCATTTTTCTTTAGCTTGTTTCAAACATGTATGATTTCTTTATTAGTGAGTGTTTTGATGATTCCTTCACTAGTGATGATGTTAGGAATCCTCATGAGATGTCTAGTAGTGAAGATTTTGTCATGCAAGGTGAAGTATTTGATGACCCCATCTCTACTCAATCTTCCTCTACATCTCTTCAACAAACCTTTTACTCAAAATTGCTTAAATTTCTTCCTTTGAGTGATTATGTTTTCAACATTGAAACACCTAAAGTAGTTGTCCATGCCCAATCTATGATAACCAACAGGCCTATGATAACTGTTAAGGGATGCACTCAATCAAAACTGCCTCAAATTTTCACTACACCCGTGGTTACTGTCAAAGGATATAGTCAACGAGATTCTTTCCAAACTCCACACAAGCCTATTATAAATGTGAAAGGAAAATCTAGAAGTCCTTCAAAGTTTATAAGGAATATCATGTGGTGGCTCACACCTACCATACAAGAAACAATCCTCAACCTACTAATCAGATTGTTCCCACTTCTTTACCACCTTCCCAACCCATGTTTCTTCCAACACCATGCTTACCTCCCAATCTTGGAAAGGAGTATGATTTGGTAGAACAATTATGTGTCACTCCTGCCAAGATATCTCTTTGGGAACTTCTTCAAACTTCTCCTATATCTTATGAAGCATTGTAAAAAGCTTTAACTACTTTCCCAACCCCTCCACCTAGTCAAGATAAAATCAATTCCTTTTTGGAATGTATGCATACTATACATGTTCCAGCTCAAATTGTCTTTACTTGAGATGATTTTCCCTCCAAGGAAGTTCAAGATCAACATGATTCCCTTATGGTGGCCATCCTTATCAATGGTAATCTCATTTTTAGAACCTTAATTGATAATGGATCTAGATTAAATATTTGTAGTATGGACATGTTAAAAGAAATCAAAGCTGACATTTCAACTAATAATCCTGATTTTATTCCTATTTGTGTCTTTGACAACGTTGCTAAGAAAACATTGGGTATCTTTAACATTCCTATTAAGGTAGGACCTGCTATCTTAGACACACCTATTCATGTTATTCCTGGACCTCTCAATTACAATCTTATTTTGGGTAGACTATTGTTACATGATATGCATGTTGTTCCTTCTACTCTTAATCGAAAAGTCAAGCTTATCTATAATAATTTTATGTACACTCTCGTGGTGGATGATAGACCAAATATTTGTTTGAATGCTAAGTCAAGCACTAAACTCATGTCTGTTGAAGAAATACAAGATCAAGAACTTAAGGATGATCCTTCTCCTACAAGTATCCTTTCAGAAGATGATTGAGGAACCTTATATTTTACACCAACTTATATTGGAGAATATAAATTTTTGAAGCTTGAATGTCAACAACCTAAATTTGACAAAGAACCTATAACATCAACACCTCTTTCTGATGAGATTAGTAAAAAATTTACTACTACTTCCACAAGTGAATCTTTAGAAACTATTAGACCTTATTGTTATGACATAGTGACTCACGAAGCACTGTTAACTCTTTCGAATATGGCTTCTCAATATGGTCCTGGTTATCATTTATTGGCAAAACATGGATTCAATGGAAATGGATGTGGAAAATATGAACAAGGAATTCAAGTACCCTTAGATAATGATGAAATTTAACATTCTTATGGATTAGGTTTTAATCCTTACAAGCAGCCACAACTAGTTACTCTTAATGTTAACAACATTTCTTTTGGATCTCTCAAAGTTGTGAATCCTCATCTTATTGATTTTGATCAATAACCTTCTTTAGATACCTTTAGTACTGATGATTCTTTAGCTTAATTCATGGGGGCATATGATAATCTTCCTCCTTTTCACTATAATAGGAGATTGCCTTATTGCTTGAATGTTGAAGCATACTTTGTGAAAGAGATTACCTCTGAACATCACCGTGATATCCCTTTTCCTATGAACACTTCTCAAAAAAGTAATATTTTGATTACTGACACCATTGATGTACAAATGGATCCTTATAACAATGAAAAAGTTATTAAAATTTGAAAATGTCTAGATGAGGATGAACAGAAAGATCTTACTTCTCTTCTTCTTCAATTCTCATATGTCTTTGCTTGGACTTATTCTCATATGCCCCGGTATTGATCCTATAATTGTCACACATAAAATAGTTCTTCTTCCTAATGTAAAGCCTGTAAAGAAAAAGATAAGCAAGATGAATCCCGCTATTTCTCTTCTTGTCAAAGTCAAAATTGAAAATCTTCATGCTGGTTTTATTCGTCCTATTGACTACCCTCCTTGGATCTCAAACACTATAGTTGTATCTAAGGGTGGCAATAAAATTTGAATATGTACTATTTTTTTTGACTTAACAAATCTTCCTTGAAAGATGATTTCCCACTCCCAAACATTAATATGATCGTGGATTCAATGGCAAGACATGATTTATTATCTTTTATGGATGGTTTTTCCAACTATAATCAAATCTACATTCCCACTCATGATCAACACAAATATTCTTTCATTACTCCTTGGGGAACCTTTTTTTGGGTTGGCATGCCTTTTGGGTTGAAAAATATGAGAGCTACATATCAAAGTGCTATGACCCTTATCTTACACGATTAGATCCATGAGATTCTTGAAGATTACGTAGATGATATTCATGCCAAGTCTATTGCTCGTAAGGATCATGTACCTACTCTTAGACAAATCTTTGAAAGGATGTGTAAATATAACATGCACGTGAATCCTAAAAAATGTACTTTTGGTGTAGACAGTGGAAAAATTATTGGATTTATTATTTCAAATAAGGGTATTGAAGTGGATACTGAAAATATTGATGCCATTCTAAATATGCCACCTCCTCGAAACATTTCACAACTTCATAGCTTACAAGGAAAACTACAAGCTATTCATCATTTTGTATCAGACTTGGCAGATTGTATGATTCCTTTTACTTCCTTGGTAAAGAAAGACTCTACTTTCTCTTGGAATGATGAGTGTAAACAATTCAAACTAAATCTTACTAATCCTCCTATCTTGCAACCAACTCAACCTGATCAACCATTCTTTCTATACACTTCTGGTTCTCCTAATGCTTTAACTGTTATCTTAGTCCAACATGATAATAATGGAAAAGAGTGACCAATGTATTACATTAATTGTACTTTGGTCAATAGTGAAACTAAGTACACTACGATATAAAAACAATGTCTAGATTTAGTTTTTGCTTGTCAAAAAATCTGACATTACCTTATTAATGCTGAAATTAATGTTATCATAAAATTCAATCCTTTAAAACAATTAAGGTTATCAAAAAATAATTAAAGGACAAGATTTGATAGACCATCTCGCTACAGCTCCTTCAACTACTTCAAATTCTATTCCTATCACTTTTCCTGATAGATTTGTCTTACCTATAGGCACTGATAACACATGGTAATTATACTTTGATGGATCTAGATGCAAAACTAGATATAGAGCCAATGTTATTCATGTATCACCCTCAAATAAACCTATACCCTTATGATATTATCTTAATTTATCTTGTAATAACAACATTGTGGAATATCAAACCCTTATTGCTGGACTAAAAGTGATTTTATCCCTTAAAGTGCATATTAAAATCTTTGGAGATTCATGATTGATTATAAAACATGTTAATGGAACATATCAAGCTAAACATACTAAGTTGACTGAATACTGTGACCTATACTTAGGTTTTCTTGCTAAATTCTCCTGTCATTCTATTTCAAATTTACCTCATAAAGATAATAGACATGTGGATGCCACAACCAATGCAACTTCTCTTATCTCCTTATAAAACAATCTTGAAAGCTATCAATTCACTATACATAACCTTTTAACTCTTGCTATTCTGAGATCTCTAATGACGACACTTGTTTTTTTAGTCTTCATTTGGATGAATGGTATTCACACATCTTCCCTTACTTAAAAGATGATACTTTTCCTGAATCAACAAGGAATACTCGAGCTCGAATTCACAAACTTGTTACAAGATATATTATCCTTGCTAACATTCTTTATAGGCATTCTTACAATAGTCTTTTACTTCGACACCTTGTTAAAATTGAGATCCCTATTGCTTTGTAAGAAGCTCATTTAGGATGTTGTGGTGGGCATTTTGGTGGAAATTACTTAGTTAAGAATCTCCTTCATATGTGATATTATTGGCAAACCATGAAACAAGATTATTTTTCCTTTGACAAATGATGTCCTAACTGTTAACAACACAATAATCTTATCCATGCTCTTGCACATGAACTCTACTCTCAGTTAGCTTCATGGCCTTTTAATATTTGGGGCTTGGATCTCATTGGAAAAATATCACCTCCTTCTCAAGGAAATACTTACATCATCACTACTACTGATTACTTTACTAAATGGGTAGAAGCAGTGCCTCTTCGATCAACTACAACTAATGTAACTTGCAATTTTATCCTAGAAAACATCATTGCTCAGTTTGATATCCCGTCAACAATAATCTCTGATAATGGTACTCCTTTTAAAAACAAATAAGTAACAAAATTATTGGGAAAATACCATATCAAGAAACATTTTTCTACCCCACACTATCCTCAATCTAATGGTCAAGATGAAACATCTAACAAAACCACTGAACAAATTCTTAATAAGACTGTCAACAAACATGCAAAGGATTGACATACACAGGTGAGTTATGCCTTATGTGCTTATATGACAAGTATTCACATTTACATAGGAACAACTCCTTACAACCTAGTTTATGGTGCAGATGCAATTATACCCTTGGAATTAGAAATATTGTCCTTAAGAGTTTCTTTTAATGGTATAATTGATAATGACATTTTTCGAGAACAATGTCTTCAACAACTTGATATGTCAGATGAGAAACACATTAACACCCTTGAGCTTATTCAAGCATGTCATAAATCCTTAAGAAATAAATACAACCAGAAAGTGATTGAGCGGTCTTTCTTAGTTGGAGACTTGGTTATTTATGAGAAACAACCTAACATCAATGCTCTACTTGGAGAAAGAGGTAAGTTTAGTCCTAATTGGATTGGCCCATATACCATTACTGAATTTTATGGTTACGGTGCATATAAGCTAGCTAATATAGATCAGGTACCACTTAGGGACCCTATTAATGCTATGCATTTGCATCGGTATTATGCCTAACCCTTATTTTTCTTCCTTTCTTCTCCTTTCTCTTTCACTTCAGTTTCTATAGGTATTTGTATCTTTTATATTTAAGCATTATGTGTTAATACTTGTTATTTTCATGTATTGCTTCGTTGTTGACAAAAATGAACATGTTTTGGTCTTGAATTTACTTGTAATATGTTAATAATTTTGGCTAAGATATTAATTGGAAGATGCTTGCACCCCTTTTTCTTTCTATCATGAATTTATGTTTATGTATTGTTCATCTATTCAAAATAAGCATGACATATCATTACAATTGTATTTAATTAAAGCCAACTTTAATTAGATCACATGAATATCATTTTAATCTTTATAGCATTGATGACATAATCAATCATAAAAGCATTAAAATTTGAAATAGAGATGAAAACACACACACACACACACACACACACACACACACACACACACACACACACACACACACNAAAAAAACACACACACACACACACACACACACACACACACACACACACACACACACACACACACACACACACACACACACACACACACACACACACACACACAGTGTGTGTGTGTGTGTATATATATGTATGTATGAATATATGCATATAAATACACATATATACATATATATACATAGTTGGCACTCTACAAAATGTGCTCTATCTATCATATATATCAAATAACTCCTCATTCATAGGATGGTGACTCCCTAACCTCTCAGGACTATGGTGTGAAGAAGATGGTTGTGGTGTACTAGATGGCATATGAGGGTATTGGCTAAATAGCCAACTAAAACGTAAAACATATAATAGTTGTTGAAAAATATACTAAGTGTCCCCCCTAGGTAAGAAATACATTTTAGTTGGTTGTTTAGACATTTTTGGCATATGAGCAGTTAAATTTCTTGTATGGCTCCTAGATGAGCTTCATTATGATCGACCTTCTAGTCTCCCTCAAAGCACCTACAACTCACGCTGGGTCTCTGCCAACTCTCACTGGATTCACTCCCTATCATCTCTCAAAAGTTGTAATTCTACCTGCACTGATGTGAATAGATCCTTGTGCCACTCATGATATCGTTGTGTCTCGTATCTCACTTGAGAGGATGAATATATCTTGGATGCTATAGTTATGTCTTTAAAAACATCAGCCACAAAGTGTTTCCATCCCTCCACTCCAACTGTAAAATATATAACATTAGTAAACATTCAAAACATTTATACACACAACTTAATTTTTTCTTAAAACATTTTCTTTCTTCCATACCTAGATCTCCCTCCTAGTGGGTAGGGTCGTTGGTAGCTAGAAACATTGGGGCTTTACCTCGAGATTATTTTGGGGGCACAAACCTACTACTCTCTCCACGATCACTGAAGGAAACATCCCTCAGTAGAGGTATCTCTGATGTGGATCTCGGTGGTTGTCTCCTTAGAGGGGTAGAATCTATCCCCTCTATTGGCTCCTCCTCAGCTGCACTGTGGTCCTCTACAATGGGTTCCACCTTTGTTATATCTCCCAGCTACTCTTCCTCTCTTGCATCATCCTCCTCATCATCATCCTAGTCTTCGAATACCACATGTTCTCCTCTAAAGAATGACCCTAGGTCTCTAGTGGGGTATCCTGCTGGAAAGATGAGTCTGATCATATGCACACTGATATGCCTAAGGTAGTCTCTAGTCACACCTACATCACTAACTGAGTCTTCTACCTCGGTATCCTGCTCCAACTCCAGATCTGTCAGCTCTATGTCATCTAGAGTAGTTCATGGTATGGTCTCGAGCCTCTTTATGGTCCTATTATCCATGTGTATAAAATGGCTAAGGTATGGGGAGACCCTGTGTCAGACCAAACTATCACTGCACTCTATCAAAATAGAAAGGAATTACTATGTAACTATGCCTTCCCTCTAGAAATTTGTACCCCTGCATGCATCTCATTTGTTGATTGATAGCTATCCATGATGGCATCTGTCTATAGTGTCTCCAGATGATATCATTTTCCTGAAATCGATCTATGATCACTCTCCAGTACAACAAATCACCAGACTTGCATGATGAAATCATGGCATATATGAATGTTCATGGATCACTTGCATCAATCTCCATAAAAAATCCTACTGTTCGTGTATAGGTGATGTTCTCAAACATCCATATATGTAGTAAGGTACACACTGCTAAGCTTTGTCTTTGGTACCTCACAAATATTTGAAGCTCATAGTATAAGTGGGATAACATACTCCTCCCCATGAGTATACTACGTGGTTCCTCTCCATGCACCAAACTACATGGGCTAAAGAAATAGAAAAAATGTTCCCTTACAATCAGGAGCAACAACAACTGCAATTGTGCATAACAATATCTTCTTGACTAAAGGAACCTTGTCAGAAGCATGTACCAATGCCCTCAATGGAATCTAATTTTTGTGTGTACAAGAGAGGGTCAGTCTTCAACATTATATCTGATCTCTCTCAATATCTATCTCTGATCTATCAATCAGAAATCTCACTGTCCATCCTCAGATGGGTAGTCGCAGGATACAATATACATCCTCTAGTGTAACAGTCATTTCACTCGTGCGTAAGTGAAATGTGGATGTATCCTCACACCATATTTATTCATCAGTGTCATCAACATGGCTTTCTCAAATCTAGTGTGTGGAAGGCGGTATACCCAATACAACCCTATATCTCTGAGCATCTACACATCTTGTAGCCTCAATCTCTAGTACTGAGCTTAGACGAATGTCATAGTTTTCATGGTACTTTGTTCCCGCACAGTGGGCATCTCCTACAAGCACATATAAGCAAAGTTATATCAGTGCATCATATACATCAAATAGATTCAGTCATAAATTAGAAAAATAGAAACGCCTAGGACTAGGTTGACTTTATAGGTGGACTAGGTTGATTTTTTGAGACAAGGCCAACTTTATGGGACCAGGTCAACTTTTAGGGACTAGGTCAACTTTTTGGGTATCCTACTCTAGAAAACATCAAATCCTATCTGCAAATCAATTTCTACATCCACTGTAGAAATATAGAATGCTGGAAAGGAAGACAAAACATGAGTATTGAGACATATCTCATACAGGGGTGCACCATCCTAAACTGCTCTCCTGAGAACCTCCATCCTCATTTGTTGCAGCACTTGCTCTCTCAACATTTTCTCCTTCTCCCTTCTTCACAAGAGCAAAAAAAAAGGTAATGTAACAAGTGAACTTTTTAAAAGGTGATAACTAAATTATACACACTTTTAGGTTAGTTACTTTTTGGTTATTTTCATTAACTTTAACAATTTTTCTCCTTCATTAATACCTCTTTTCCTTCATTTGATCATAACTTGAGCTAGGAAGATCCTATTTCCACACCATCTAAGGAGATAGAATCATGAATTATATTCCTTGCTATCCAAGTTATTTTTGAAATATTTAGGGTACAACTTGAATGGTTTTGGAAAATCAATTGTCAACACTTTGCACTCACAGTTCATCGCGGTATATTTAACCTTTCCTCATAGAAAGCCAAAGTAGGGGGCAAAGAGAGATCCGTGAGCTTCACCAACCTCCTTAGTAATCCCTGGGTGATTTATGCTTTTCACTAACACCATGTTTTTCAATTTGTGGTTACTAACACTTTCTTGCAAGATCTAAGCATTGGGGACTTTTATATATCCTTTTTCATTTACTGATTTTCTCTGTACTTTAGCTTGCATATGCACGTAGTGTCATATACCACTTAAGTGGTGGATAAATGTACCATCCTAAATTATAAGCACTTGTGCACTCTACAATTTAACGATAGTTTATCACCCACCTTAGTGTATTTGTATTATATATTTGCATTTAGGACTATATATTTGCACTTAATGCATCCCTAATTTGAGTTTGAGTCCTCTTCTCTCTCCAAATTGTGCAAAAATCAAGGTAGGATATAATCTCTATGCATCCTCATCTATTTTCCTCCAATCAAAATTTAATTCATCTCTTGAGTCCTATTTTACTTCCTTTTAGCCTTTGAATTCAACCCTGTTGTCAGACTCAGCCACAATTTTTAAACTCTAACTGTCGGATCAACAATGACCTATTCCTTGGGATTAACCAAAGTCCCTAAGGAAAAGGCCGACTTAGGTCAGCCTTGTACTGGACTAGGATAACCTAAATTGACCTTTTCCTTGGGGAATATCTCCAGATTTAGGGCTTGGGTCGATCCTGATGGATTTGAAGGGTTTCTAGATATGTCGACAACTATGCAATTCTGACTTCCAAAATCACTATAAAAGAAACCTATCTGCTTCATTTTGGTATAATGAAATCAAGTGCAAAGTGAAGACCCCAATTTTATCACAACAAGAAATTAAAAGGTGGAAGCCCAAGCTTGATTTCAACCATTGAAGCAAAGTTTGGTCATTAAAGACTTCTTTCAAGCATTCAAATATAGCATGTACAACTTCAAATCAAGCATTCAAGACAAAATTTTCTACATCATGGAGTTTCAAACAAATTTTGATGATAGTTAGGAGTACTTTTTCCCTTGGGGGCTTGGTATGATTTCCTTTTTATTTTCAAATCTATGCATTGATGCTTCATATTTACATGCTTTTAATTTGCACATTGTTTTTATTTACATGGTAGAGTTCACTCTATCACACATAGGGTTAGATCTATGCATTTATTTTGACATTCTTTCTTTCTTGCATTCTAGACATACTCTAGATTCACAAGAACAACACATTTTAATTATTATAATGGCTATCTGTGGTGGTGGGAATTACCAAAATGAGGGGGTTGACAAAGGAAAACTCCTATATAGCCACCCACACACACATTTTCTAGATTTTTCAATTTTAGCAAGTGTAGGTACAAGTTGAGATCTGGAAAGCTCTCAGTATGTGCCTTCCAGATCTCTGTTATTTATCAGTCCAAAAAATCTCTAGACAAGGCTGAGTTAGGTTGGCCTTGTCTAGGACTAGGTCGAGCTAGGTGGACCTTGTCCTTTCTATAATTAGAATCCTTAGTCCCAATAGTTGCAAGTTCCATATTTACTAGATCACACAATTTCTAGAATCTGGGATTTTGACAGTCGAAAGATTAAGGTCCAAAGTGCAATTTCCCTCTTGAATTTCTAGGTGCACACATTCCTATCCCCATTTCTTTGCACTTAATTTTATAATCATCTTTTTCATTTCATATTTACATCTCATTTGCATACACTTTACTAGAATCAACCAAATCTAACCTTATAAGCCTTAGATCTTGTGTTAGCACCCTTACTCAATTGGTTGTGCTTACTAGATCTATCTTGTAGACTAGGGTTTATGATTTCAATGAATAATATCCACCACATAAGATTTGGTGAGTGATGTACCTTTAGCATTTCTCACCAGTTCCTATTATACTATATATATATATTACCCATATTCCTGTTTGATTCTATAATAGAGTGTGATGTTTGTTTCTACTTATTTATTCCTTATTTTCCTAATCTCCTTCAATATCCCTTTGTGCTTGGTTGAATGATTTCAATTTCCTTTATGTTCTCCCGAATGGTCACATATGTTTGGAAGAGACGTATCCCATGTAAATGAATTGCACCTCTTAATAACTAAGTTGACAGTGATCCTTGTTTGACTAACCACTATAACTCAGTCCTTAATCATTGTTTTATTAGTGATAGTATTCACTTCTATCAAATTTGATACTAACTTTAAAATAAATTGTTTGTTTCATGATGATTTATATTGATATTAATATTAATTATTATATCAATATTAAGAATTGATTTTAATATTAAAAAAGATATATTATTATTAATTGTTATATCTTTATCAATATTATATTATTAATATTACGAATTGGTCATTAATTTGAAGTTGAAATATAATATTAAATTTTGGAATATTAAAATTTATATTTTGAAAAAATTATATGTGTGTGTGTGTATTAAAATATATTTATATGGATCAAATACGACTTATGACAACCATCAAATATAAAAAGTTACAAGTGCACTAGAAGTTTTTATACCATGCAAAATATAGAAACAAATAGGTTTATGGTGATTCTTTGTAGTGATGTGATCAAACATTCGATTCCAATAACCTTCATCAGCATGTGCACAATGATCCTATCATAGAAAGAGATAAGAAGAATGGCACTGAGGGTGGAAAATAGAGGCAGAGAAGGGAGTGGGATTGTGGATTTGTAAGAGAGATTTTGATCTAGTGTTTTCCCCTGTGCCATGAAGTAAGTGGCAAGTTGTGCGAAGGAGATTAATAGTGTAATTGTTGATGCCCACAGTGGAAGGAATCAAACTAGTGACTTTAGTTATCCCACCTTTGTAATGGTTCACACTTTCCACTAGCTGATTTCTCCTTCTATGCTCTTGTATTCCCTTGGAACTAGTGCTATTTTGTCAAGGAAATTGTAAATCACCCAATTGCACAATACATTTAGTTATTAGTATGAAAAAAAGTCAAAATTCAACTACATAAATTTGTACTCTTAAATTGACTTGTTCAAGTGTGGTATCAATATGGAAATGGAAATGGAGAATGATTCTTGTATAGTCTCCTAAAAATCTATTATTAGGTATAGATATAGCTTATAAGATATAGAATTCAAAAATGTTTCAAATGAGCATGTATTCCCTTTGTTGTCAAAGTCAAAAGTTTCATGTTTTACAATTGGAGGGGGAAATAAGGTAAAAGTCTTTCATTCACTTAGCTCCACAAAGCAACTCAGGTTTTAGTTTTCTCCTTGGTTGAGTTAAGGTTTCCATGCCCTACCATGCCCATAAGGAGGAAGAAGTAACAATTATTTTAAGGAAGGTTGTCAAAATTTAAGGAAACAATAGGCTTTTCACAAAGAAAGATTAGTATTCAATGCAAGGTTCAATGCTAAGACAGTAAAAGGTAAAGGAAATGATAGTTTCTATTCAAGGTTGTAGCGAGAGCATATTTTCATCACCAAAGAAATAGTTATCAAGTTTTAATATCTGTTTCTTTCAAGGAAAGAGCAGATTCCATTGATAGGAACAATGAGTTTGGTGAGAAGAGTGGCACTTTCATGAAGAGCAACATTGGAAGACGATAATGGAAAGATTGTGTACAATAATGTTACCTATTTTTACCTCTAGGTCAAAAATAAGATTTATAATAGGGTCATGTCCTTTGACAAGGTTTTAGAAGGGTTTAAGTGTTTATTGTGGACAAGGAAGTCATTTCTAAGTAACTTTCATTTTATATGTTAATATAAAATAAAAATTTGATTATATTTTGTTTCTTGAGAGATTTTGCAAAAGAAATTTTGAAAATGTTTTCCACATCACCAAAGGTTAAAAGGGAACTTATTTTAAATGTTTGGAGGGAGTCAAAGTCTAAATTGAGAAATATTCACGTACATTTAGGGATTCTTTGTGTTTGTATTGAGTTCTACGATTAATGAATGGTAGTTCCATTATTATGAAAGTAGACCTTGTAGAAAGGCATCAAGTTAAAGAAGGAAACATCAGCTGCATTTACACAAAGAGTTGTTTGTAATAAGAAGAGTGGTAGATCAAAGAAAAAAGGGGTAGATTTCTCTAAGAACCGTACATAAAATGTGGGGACAACAATATAGAGCCTAGAGAGCACCAAATACCATAGACGATAGCATATTTTCAAAGCCTCAATGCAGATTTCTAATAAAAATAACATTCGAATAAGAGAAAGGCCTTAAGAAACAATGGTTTTTCAAGGAAGAAACAATGAGCTTGATGGGAAGGGAAACATTTTCATGAATATGAAAATGATAGAAGAGGAAAATGAAGAGATTGCATACAATAACAACAATATAAGGTAGGGTTTTTATTTAAAACCCCAAGTCCAACACATCCATGTGTTATTTTGTTATCCATGCCTTGTTTGAAGTAGTTTTCTTTTATGTCAATATACTTAATGAGCATTCATGCACTGAATCAAACCTTACGAGTAGAGATCAAACTCATGTTTTGGCATGATCAAATGGAAAACTAGAGGTAACATGACATAAAATTGAGATAGCAAGAAAATAGTCACACGTACTATTACAAAAGTGATAGTTGGAGGTTTAGACTCCAAACCAAATAATTTCATGGGTGTTGACAATAATTAGGAGATGGTGTTGTGTTGTGTTTGCAATCCCTTGTAGAGTAAGATTTTTATTGATATTTGGACTTGCCATAGGAATTAATTATTGTTATGTTAGGAACAAATATGAGAAACTATTATTATAATGGAAAGAGGTCTAAACATATGAAAAGCCATTAAATTCAATGGTTAGACTATCATCATACAAAGAAAATGATAAAAGATAGACATTACAGTAGAAAGATCATTTTTATAAAGTGTTCAGAGCAACTTCAAGGCAATGACATTGGTACACATCAAAGACAGAACAAGTACATAGTGATATACAAATGACAAAAGCTAAGCTCAAATATAAAGAATGATAAGATGAGGAAACACTGTTACAATGACTAATAAAGAGAAGAGATAGTGGACATCAAGGTGAAAGTACAATTATAAAAGTATCCAAAAAAGTGATAGGAAGAAACACTGTTACAATGACTAATAAAGAGAAGAGATAGTGGACATCAAGGTGAAAGTACAATTATAAAAGTATCCAAAAAAGTGATAGGAAGAGTAAAGAAAGTAGTAATCCAATAAGACTAAAAGGTCATGAAGATAATGATCCATGAAATGTCAAAGATTATTTTGTATGTTAAAGACAATGTTGTTCTGACAAAGATTCAACTAATCTACAAGAAGATAATACTGCTCTAAGGAGTTACCTTGGCCTGCTTGAAGGATATTCAATGTTTTATAAATATGTTCATGGTTTTTTAGAACATGTATGTGTTTTAAAGCAAATATTTTCACTGTACCAGTGAGGTTCAAAAGTGAACAAAGGATACGATGAATGCTATAATAGATATATGTCAAGGGAATAAGTGTAATGATAAACAAAGGTTTGTAATGCGGGCAGGTTATTCACTCTCTAGAAAGGGACATTCACTATTCCAAGAACAAGGAGATCGTGAGTGTTGTATCAAGGAAAAGATCTAATAAAGGTCTTTGTTATAAGGAAAAACATGCAACACAGATCATTGCCATTTATATACTATTGAAAAGATATAGAAAATGATGTTTGAAGAATCAATACAATGACAATCAATGTAAAATAACATAGATGCAACTATGTTTCAAAGTACTATAGTAAAGACATTGATTCTCAAGGACGAAGAAATGATGTTCACTATTGTAGAGGTAAAAAAGTTCAATCATATGAAGGATAGATGACCATGTAGTGACATGAATGATAAAAAATCACTAGACATGTGCGTTTCAAGTCAATTATGACTCTAAACACTCCACTTGCTTTGATGGATTCAAAGATTTGTAGTGAATACAAAGGCCAGAGTAGCAATTGGGGATCAAAATAAGTAGTAATTGTTGATGTTGATATAAAAATGATCAACATTGTGAAGAAAGTGATCTACAATGTAAGAACAGTGATAATGGGTGAGGAATATGACAAGCAATGCAAAGGTCAGTCACAATACAATAAAAGACAGTGTTCATGACTACCAAAACATTGTCAAAGATTCCTCAAAACACTAGTGTAAGGACAATGGTATTCCATGCAAATTTAATGGTGAAGAACATGATCAATGAAATAAAGTGGCATGCAAACCATGGTAACGTATGGTACTTATGTCACTATCATCACAACAACAACAAAAACAATCTAGAAACATTGATATTCATGTGTATTAAAGAACAATTATCATAAACAAGTATAAAAAGTGTTGTTACAATGATCTAAAGACAATGAGTTTTCTTTTACCAGTGGTATGAAGTGGTCAAGATGACAACCAGAAATGCACAAGGAAAGTGTGCATCCTTGAAATAGTGGTATGAGATGCCAAAATAGTGACTAGATCACAACAAGATAATGATGTAACAATATTGCTAAAGCAGTATCAAGGGATAGTGTGACATAATGCTATTGTGATGTTTCAAAAATTGTGATTAGAACATGAAGGTGATGATAAAATGATAAGTAGAGGATGATATTAAATTAAAATAGAAGTGGAAGAATGCTATTAAGAAAAACCAACAATGAAGAATGATTCAAAATAGTGCCATTGAGTGCAGAAATACAGTAATATGGAGTGTAAAGAGATGGTAAAGATATAAATGTACCACATTTAAATAGAATGGAGCATTATATAAAAGCACTAAAGACACAAGTATGGAACATGGTAGAAGGAATTGTTAAAATAAGAAAATTCATTGTTACATATATATACATGAAGGATCAATGCCTATACAAACTATATAGACATGTTGAGTAAGAAAATAGCAAAACATTGTCATATAAAGCAGAAGTATGAACATTGCAATAATGGAGGAGGTAGTTGGAGAAGTCATAGGGAAACATGAAAGAAGGGGATATTATATGATGCATGAGGATTGATGAGGTTTTTTTCTTATTCAGAATTCTCAAAAATACAAATTAATAACTACATCTTTACATCAATTGAAACAATTTTATATATTGTTGACTTCAAGAGTAGTTGAGGCCTAGAAGAGAGGAGTTTTTGAGGAGTTTTGCATCAATTACACATCAGTCAAAGACTCAACTTGCAAAAATAAAAATTAGAATAGATGGAATTGACATTAACAAGAGAGTAAAATAAATTAAAATGACATGAAAATAGATGGAAGATACTTACAAACAAAAAATTTACACCATTTGGTTCGAAGTTAGGAACAAAAAGACCTAAATATTGATGCTTCCATTGAGGATAGGTTTTTCAGCCTCTCAACTTAGTCATTCCTAGCCATATATCTTTATTTGGAGTTCCAAGATACTTATTGCATATAGAAACCATCTCAACGAGATTACAAAGGCCTTGAAAAAGAAAACACCATGAGATCTTTTCAAATAATCAGATCTAGGAAATATCTAGAAGTATGGAGTAGTTGTTGCAATTTTCAATCTCCCTAAAAGAGAGCATACATTTCTGGACATTTCAGTTACAAAACAATGCAATGAATTCTCAGATAATTTCAATACAACAGATAAACACAAAGCTAAAACAAATATAAACCAAATAAAATTACCAAATATGCAACCAACAAACCACATGTCAATAGGTGTGGAATAGTGAGCGGATTCCAAGAGCACTTCAGGTGCTCTATACTAGAGAGTTACAATATGCATCAAGAATAATAATATAAAATTTAAGAAAACTACATGATCATGAAAATGAGTTGATCCTCAAATTTCTTTATCAATCTTGACATGATGAAAGCATATGATAGAGTTTGGTGAGATTTTCTCTTCAAAGTACTACAAAAATTTGGGTTTGCTACAAGCTGGTGCAAATGGATCAGAGCATGTATATCGGGTGCTTGGTTTTCAAAATTAATAAATGGGTTCCATCAACTCAAGGGATTAAGCAAGGGGATCCTTTATCTCTAGTTTTGTTCATATTAATAGCTGAAGCATTTAGTAGGCATATTCATAATAAACATGTTCTTGGATACTGGAAAGGTACAAAAAATAGGGGATTCAGATTTAGCGATCACCCATTACTTATTTGCGGATGATACTTTGCTTTTCAGGGCATCCAATGTTAAGGAGGCCAAACAGATCAAACAAACCCTGGAGTTGTACACTGCAGCTTCAGGCCAAAAAGTAAATGCTCAAAAATAAAAATCTATTTATTCAATACCAACCAGATTATCTCCACTAGAATCGCCAACATCTTGGGGTTAAAAGTTGATTTCCTTCCATCTGTGTACCTTGGAATTCCTTTTTTCATGGGAGCTAACAAAATTAACTATTGGATGCCTATTATTGATAGAATCAAAGTTAGAATAGTGGCATGGAAAGCCAGATGGTTATCACATGCAGGTAAAACTCTCCTTATCAAAATAGTGTTGGCAGCTATTCCTAACTATTATTTATCAGTCCTAACAGCTCCTTCCTTAGAGATTCAGACAATTCAAAAGCTACTTTGAGAATTCTTATGGTATGGGAATATAAATGGTGTAAAGAAAATCCCTCTTGTTTCATTGCAAGACATGGCACATGTGAAATCATTGGGAGGTGCAAGTATTCATGACTTGGTAAGTTGAAATAAAGCCTTTGGGGGAAAGTTAGTATGGAAAATGTATACCAAGCCAGATAATAAGTGGTGTTAAATAATGCAGTAGAAGTACCTAGATAATACTTTCCCTTCAAGAGTATTCTCTATCCAAGCCCCCCAAAAGGCTCTGCTATATGGGATTTTATGATGGCTTCTAGAGATATTGTGACTAAGTACATTACCTGGGAGGTGAATAATGGTGAGAAAGTTAAATTTTGGAGAGACTCCTGGAATGGTTCACCCCCCCTAATTCAATCGGTACCAATGGATGACATGGTTGTTTCTACAGAAACAAATTGGGGCAGATACTTGGTGGACTATGTTTCTGCAACATGTTTGTTTTCCAAAAGAGTGATTTGGAAAGACCCAAGTGAGTTGCCTATCCCACTTCAGGATAGAGATAGATTATCCAAAATTCTTCTAGAAAAAGTGGTTTTATTTTCAGGAAAGGAGGACAAGTTAATGTGGGCTACTGGTAAAGATGGCACATACAATATAAAAGATGGACACAAGATTATTTAGCAGCAAGAATCAAATAAAGCTCCTTGTCGTGCCTTCTCATTTTGCTGGAATCATGTGACACTTCCTAAGGCAGGGTGCTTTGCTCGGATTGCATTGAAAAAAAGGGCTAGATAACAAGTGATCGATTAACTAAATTCCATATTTCCCAACCATTCAATTGCCTATTATGTGATCAAGGGTTTGAAGACATGGACCACTTATTCTTGAATTGCCA
Source organism: Thuja plicata (assembly GCA_018584345.1). Classification (NCBI taxonomy): domain Eukaryota; kingdom Viridiplantae; phylum Streptophyta; class Pinopsida; order Cupressales; family Cupressaceae; genus Thuja; species Thuja plicata. Next base: position 259,556 of record MU226883.1, on the reverse strand, counting down.
TTTTGCGCACCAATTTTGGATGTTTGTACTTGGAAAATTACAATATCTCACCCCTCTTCCTAATAAACTATGGGATCTTTTTCAATCATGGCCAGAACTATATTGTAAATCCATTTTTTCTAGTCTGTGGAAATGTATCCCTACTCTAGTGGTGTGGGCATTATGGTGGGAACCTAACAAGATAATATTCCATCATAATCCCTCCCCAATTGAATCTATTCTGATTAGTATTGAAAAATTCATACCTAAAGTGGTTAATGTCAGTCATACAAGAGTCAAATGTAATCCATTTTGTCTAATTGGGATAGTACTATCAATTGGGATTGGAAAGGTATACATGTTCCTATCGGATTGGGTCATCAAGATCAAGCAAAACAATCACAAAGTAGAGGTTCAGTTCACTGGCTTCCTCCTGACTTTGGGATTGTCAAAGTTAACTTCGATGGATCTTTTCGAGGCAACCCTAGAAAGTCAGGAGTTGGAGTGTGCATTAGAGACCATCAAGGTGAAGCATTGACTATTAAATCATCCCCTCTGTATCTAGGAACACACAACTTGGGTAAAGCGTATGCTCTATTTGCTGGACTATTCTTGGCAAAGAAAGGTGGGTTTAATTACATTTAGGTGGAAGGAGACTCTATGGTTATTATCAATGGCCGCATAAAATGAGAATCACATAATTGGAAGTTAGCATATATTATTCAACAAATCTGGTAGCTCTTAAACTCATTTAAAGTGTTGTACATCTCTCACACTCTGCATGAAGGGAATGCCTTGGCAGATTACCTTGCAAATTTTGGATGTGAAGGCTTGGAACATGATGCACTAAAACCACGTGACATCATTAGTAAGGACTATGAGATGAAAAGATTGATTGCAATCGACAAAAATTTAAATAGGGGAGAAGTATGATTCCATTACGAAGACGGTTCTGGGGGATGATGCAAATGGGCCTTGTGTGAAGAAAGATTACCAGTCTTGATGACAGGGTAGTGACGCATACAACAATGCAGTGTGAAGTAAGATGGTCACTATTGTTTTTGTTGTTGATCTCGGACTTGTACAGAATATCCCAGTTTAAAATGTCTTTTCTTAGTTCACACCATTCGAGGGTACCTTGAAGTAGCATACAAGATGTAAGTAAATGCTTACTAGCAACATGCCCAACCCACCTTGCATGCTAGCTCCTCAACAACACACTAACATTATGCTTTCCATGTGGTTAATTGACACACAAAGATTTAAGTATGGTGTCTAGCAGTGTGCTATAGATATGGTGTCTTGGTTATAAATGCTCAATTGTGCGAAGTGGTTTGAGTCAGGGATTGGACAAGATAGCGCTTTAGGTTGGAAATTTTATGGGATCTCCACTATGCCTTGTCATGATTAATACATAAGATGGAAAAGATATAATCTGCATTTCTTTAAACACTATTTCAGTTTTTTGTGATAAACATGATGGTGCTCTCTACACACTTGTGTCCATGATGTGATTCATGTGGACTCAAACATGATGAATTTCCACGTTGCAACTATAGAATCTTTCTTCTACCTGGAGAAATAGAGGTGCCTCTTCCTTCTCTGGGTAGACAACTTTCAACTTGATTATGTGTTTGTGTGCCATTCTTCAGTGATTCACAGGATCATTTGAAAGGTTATTAGTGAGCATGTGTTAATGCCGAGATCTAAGAAAGTTATGTTCCCTTCACAAATAGTGTCAATTTTTCTATCCAATTTGATGGATTTGCTGCAATCTGTGGATTTATTGGTGCTAATTGCCAATAAGTTGGTTCATCCATAATTCATCATGGATAATAGGCTAATTCTGGCTATACACAAGTACAACCTATGGATGGGGTGCACTCTAGTGGGAGGATTGTTCCCTTGACATCTGCTACTGGCCAAACACGAACATATGATGTTTTATGACAATATCAAGAGAGCATTGGAGAAACAAAGCTTCTGATTTGTAAAAACCACATTACAAGTCATGGCTAAGGCATTGGGAAAGGAGCTCGAGACTAATATCAGATGAATAGTATATGCCATGCTAGATATTTTGGGTACCCCCAATATTTCCCCGCGGACACTCCTCTAGGCACCAAATTCTGAAAGCAGATTAGAGTATGCACTTCTTCCCACCAACGTGCCAGATCTAAATTTGTCATCTTTAGTGGGCACTCCCCCAACTAAAGATCACGTCCTGTAAGGGGTTTTACACAGCCAGAATGCAAATGAAAATGATGGTTGGGTAACATATATTCCCATTGCTCCTCCAACTGGTTGGGGAAATGCTTGGGATCTCGACCATGGGTATACAGTTAGCCTGCAAGATGAAATAGAGGACATGGAGGAATGAAAATAAGTTAGTTGGGGCCTTTTTTTTTGGATCCTCTTTTGGTTGAATGCATTCAAACTTATTGTTTGTTGGATTATAGAGTCTTTTGGTAGCTTCTTATGCAGACTTCATGAAATTCTCGTTTAACCTCAGGATTAGTGGTGTTAAATGTATATCAGTGGTTCACACAATATTACTTTGTAATCAGCTAGGTTTTCTATACAACTTTATATTTTTCATTTCCATATGTATTGGACTAGGATTCTGGGTTTTCTTTACTGGTTCTTTCCCGGATGAGTCCTTGAATTAGTTTATATAAATAAATATATATAGTGGATAACCCACTTTCACTCTTTTTTTAAAAAAATTTATTAGCCACTAGCGGCATTTTCATAAGCTTTAGCATGAAAAACAAATTGAAAAGTACATCTGGGTCAAAAAATCATGTTCTGGAAAAATATTTTTACGTAATGAATTGAACCAGTAGTCATTGTCATCAACATTTGAAAACACTATCTTCATATATTTTTATCATTGTATTTGTTCTATTTGATTCTTATTCTTCCATGTTTTGATAACACTTTGATCACTGCTTTATGACACTTCATCTTCGATGAAAATAATATTTCTTCAAGGTTTTCATGATAATTTCTCTTGTGCATTCTTGATCACAATACTGATTTCATCACTATCACTACTCTTTTCTCCACTACATTCTCATTTGGATATCATTGTTGTTCACACATTCTTAGCATTTCTTGCTAGCTAGTCACATGGATTTGGCTACTTACAAAGCATTTTAATAGTCTTTCTTGTTCATGGTGCTATAAAAACATGACAATGTCCTCCTTGTTCTTTACGACTTCTTCTCTGATACATTTTTCACACTCAAATGCTTGCATTATCACTATTAATACATGCATCTTTCTGACATAAAAATTTCCGCTCCTTTGATCTTTGTAACAGTGAACCTATCTTTGTACTTATGATAACACCTTGGTTACTATGACTGCAATGACTTCATAACATTGATTTCTTGGACATTTGGTTGTTATTTGATCTCTAGTCTCCTAAGTTTAGGTTCCAAATTACACATAATTCCTTAGCTTTGTTTCTCTTACTTGAAATACCTTATAGTCTCTCCAACTTCCAAATTTTCACAACAAAAAAAATCCAAGATCTCCACATAGTCCTTGGTAGTATAGACTCCCAGAATTCTGAGCCATAGTAGAGAGATTGTCAACAAATTTCTATTCTATCCATCATACATCAAGTGTTGGTATGATATATTTTTCATCATCACATCCTCAAAGGACAACATTGCATCATTAGGATAAATCTCAAACAACTTTTCTACCACTCATGTGTAAGCAACTTTAAGGCATTATTATTTGCATTAATGGTGTCACATGTTTGAGCTAGGATCAGGTCACCATATTCCTTGGCATGCCTTGCAAAATTATCATGCAATATGATGGTTTTTCTCCTTTCTAGGGGTTTTTTCATTATCTCCATTGTCTGGACTCCATTGCATTGTTTGCTTCATTATCCTTTTTATTGAATCATTATCTTTTCAAAGGGATTTTTACTCTTCAAATGACATACAACTGATTGTACTTAAATACTTTCATTTCATATCCATAGAAAATTTCAATGGTATGGTTTTTATGTGACCCTAGTGTATTCTTTGTTGTAGTGTACCTTGCCATGGCCTGTGATGACTGAAAAATATTTCTCTTGATTGATAACCTTAGCAATGAACAATTATATTCCCTATGAATAGTGGATGTACGTCTCCAAAACAATGTATGTGATTCTTGAAATAGTGGTAACGCATCTTATGACAGTGAGTTATCCCTCCATGAAGTAAAAATTGTACATCACTATAATTTTGATTTTGTCTTTTTACCATCATAAGCATGATTTTTGCATACTTTTTCGTTGTATATTATTGTCCTCCTTTATAATCATCAAATTTTGTTTATAATCATTGTTTTTTATTTGTAACTATTCTATAGAAGCATTCATAATACCAAAACCATTAATATACATAATTCACTGTGATATTCTATTTGTTCATTGTTATTATCTTCCAATTTTGGTTATCACTGCCATCTTGCAAGCATATTCATATCTTTGTCTAAAACTTTAAATCACCACTTTAAGACAATGATATTTGCTTTGCTCTGATTCTTATCTCTTTGTCTCCTTCACCATAATTGTTGTTAATATATTAGTCTATCTTCATGTTTATCGTTTCCATCCTCTCTTGTGCTGGTCCTTTCTTCTTTTATTCTTTAACACTATGCTTTGACTAACAAGTTAGCATCTCTTCTGCATTTTTGATCATTGGTTTGCAACATTAGAATTCATATAATAGTGACAATGTTCATTACTTTTGTTCTTTTCTACTTGATTTCTTATCAAGCTTCTTACTACGTGTTGTTATTTCCCTCTTTTTCTTGGCTTCTTTCATGCCCTCTACTCAATTGAGACAATGAAAAAATATCTTAGCGCTCACAGTCATAGCATTTAAGAAAACATTCAAAGATATAGGCTCTAACAACAAAACCATCTATCAACATAGAGGTAACCCTAATAAAATGAATGTACCTATAATACTGGTCATTGAACACAATGAATAGACTCCTTGAATTCTTTTAAAATCTTCCCTATACCATCCTTGAAAGTTAAAGAGATTGATGGACACCCTTTTCTTCATTGTTCTTTCACCTTAATACCCATGCCTTAAAGGAAAATTGAAACTCTTTTAATCACGTAGCTTGCATGGCATTGTTCTCTTCATGGGCTTTTAATGAACCATAATAAAAATTGCTCATGCATAGTAGGGTTTATAGAGACTTAAAAACCTACCTTTCCAATGGATTATTGTATAAAACTTACTCTCTTCCTTGAAATTTGTCTTCTTTAATCAATGCTTGCTATTGAAAATATGAAATCTGATGTGACCATAATTTGTCTATGTTTTATGTTAATATGTATACTTTGTTTAAAACATTACAAGACATTTGTGAACCTTTTAGTATTTTATCTTGTGATAAGTACAGTGGGAACCACCTAGCCTATGAGTAGCTATTAATGTCATTTTTTGCTAAAAAATATATATCTATCACAGTATTTCATATAGCTATTTGAATGTGTGTTCTAAATTTGGATTGAGTTGAGAAGTTGACTTGATTATATATTTGCATGTTCTACTAATATGCTAGGATGAAGGAGCGGCTTGAGAGTGGTCAACCGCATTGAAGAGAAGGCGTTGAAGTTCTAGCTGCAATGAGGAGAACTGTTATGGCCGCAAGACATGCCTGCTACAATGGAGGAGCCATCATCTCAGGGAATATAGGAAATATCTCTGCTATTTCCTCTCAGCAGTCAATATATTGATGAAATGGTTATCCAGACTTTATTACACTCTGTCGCGGGAAGTTACAATCTCCTTCCCATATGGCATGATTTAATTAGACCTTATCTGTATGCTTTTGGAATAAACGTCAATCCTTTATATAATGGGATTTGATTTTTAGTTTGTAGTTTAGTTTTTGAAATATATTGTTGTTGTGTTTGCACAACAAGTTACTCTTTCCATTTATGTGCATTGTTTTTATGTAATCAGTTTCTGAAAATATAATGGAGTGATTTTGGTTTACATTATGTGTTAGTAGTTAGCAGAATCCAACAAAGGGGGCCCACTTGGGAGGTGGATTAGATTAGAGTAGGTTAGATTTACTTTCATTATTTATAGCATTTTGAGTAGAAGTTTATTGTTTCATTCCTGCAGCATTAGACTCGTGCATGTTCCTGCAGCACTTGCAAGGATAATTATGGTGAATGCTATGGGTTGATCTAGAATAGGTTTAAGCTAAGTTTTCAGTTTTCAGTATTAATTTCATTAAGTAGTTGTGTGTGTTTACTTTCCTACAACAATAGCGTAGGTCTCTTTCATGTATTTTTCTTTCCTGCAGCATAGTTAGTATGAATCTTTGAGAGACTTAGTGCACATATCATGCTATCCCATTTTAAGTATACATCCCTGGGTTGACAATCTAAATGCACTTCATGATAAGAAAAGTAATCCTTAGTTTGAATATACTATTCCTAGGAGAAGCTTTGGAGTGATTATTATTACCTATTGTGAGGCGGTTCATTTTTGGCACCCTTGTCGGGGATGGTGTCAAGCTGAGAACCTTATTGAGTCATTTTCCATTTTTAGATAGTTCCTTTCTTTCTAGATAGTAGTATGGAGTCCCAAACTTGCTTCACAAGTTTACGTAATTATTTGCATGCATCAAAGGGGAAGAAGATGAGATGAGTAGGGCAGATTTTTGTCAAGAGATTCCGCTAATATAAACAAAGAAGTTGAATTACCTTTTGTTGACACAAGTCCTAAATTTCCTGCAACATCTTCCTCTGAAGTAGAGCATTTTGATCTAGTTGGCCTTCAACCTTTTGCTGAAATTTTGGTCAGTTTTATTGATAATTCTGCTCCAAGTGCACCTATCATTCATAACCATGTGGCTAATGTTCCTTTCCAGTAGAAAATTCATTTCCAAATACCTCTAGTAATGGCACAACCTACATTCCCATTTCCTCTACCTATCATTATCAATAATGCTAACCTCAAAAATATACACATTGCTGCACTCCAAAAGTACTATGGCCTAATAACTGAAGACCCTGACACCTTTTTGTTTGAGTTTGACATTCTTTGTCAAAGCTTTGACTATAAAACTGATGGCCACAAGCTTAAGTTGTTTCTAGCAACATTGAAGGAGTCCACCCTACGATGGTTTATGTTCTTAGGAGCTAATGCAGCAACCAACTGGGATGAAATGCAGACTCTGTTTCTGCAAAAATATAAAGATTATTGCAAGTGGGGTGACCCAAAAGGAGATGAAATTTTTCAAATGTCGCAGAAGGAGGATGAAACTCTGGAAGACTATGTTTCATGCTTTCTGTATTACCTGCAGAAGAATCCACAACATGTCCTGGAGGAGGATTCACATAAACTCATTTTCCTAAGGGGAGTAAATGATAATTTCCTGGAAGCATTGGACCTCATGGATGGAGGATATATATCCCAATCTACCTGGGATGAACTCAAGAAAATATGCCTTAACTATTTAAGATCAACTATAAAGAAGGGCAGACGATTTCGGTCTACACTCGCTAAAGGGAACAACTCAGGCATTTCTAAGTTGGAGATCTCGAACTTGCTGTCAGATTTCAAGCAAGATATCATCAATGATGTTGACACACACCTAGATACCATGACTACCAAGAAGAAGCATGCAGATGCTGAAGCACATCTAGCTGAGTATTATCCTCACTGTCGTAAACAAAATAAATATTATAGATGCAAGCTAGTGGCGAACTTGGAGAACCAACATCTTCTTATTGAGTACATGAAAATATAAGGAGACGACGAGCAAGTTTTCTTTATTCCTGAACGTCGACCATGGGCTTCAAGACAAGGTATGCCTCAGGATCCCTTGCAATTTTCTAGTCCTTATAATAATCAATGGCAAAACCAGAATTATCAAAATCCTTCTCAGTACTCCCAACCTTATTGGAACAACCAGTGGCCTAACCAACAATAAAACCAATGGCCTAACCAACAGTAAAACCAGTGGCCTCAGCCTCAAAATCAATGGCAGCCACCATAAGGAAATTGGCAACCATATAACCAATGGAGGGGGCCTCAACAGTGGCCTAATTAAAATTATGGTCATCCACCCTTACCACCTCCAGTGTCTCAACCTACAATAATGCTAGCTCCTACAACCACAAGTCCTACTCCAAAGTAAACACAATTACCTACTCAGCCACAGCCCAATCCTAACAACAGGCACCAGCAACAACCAATGTATGCCATTGATACTCAGCAGTACCTTGCATATGCACTAGAAATATCTAATATCCATTTGAGATCTAGTACTACTCTCCCTGCACCTGAACCTCTTGTTATAACGGAAGTTCTAGAAATTCCTGCAGCATCAAAACCACTTCCAGAAGTTTCTTTGTCAAATATTGTGCAACCAACTGATATACCAAGTAAAACTGATGTTCACACCTCATTTAATCCTCTGTTTCCATAAAGGCTTAACATGGAAAAACCTATATCCCAAGAAGAAACACCATTTGATATCCTTGACTTGTTGAAAAACATGCATATCCAGATTCTATTGTTTCAAGCTATCTAAGATGTTCCTCTTTATGGAAAAGTCATTAAGGAAGCATGCCTCAAAAAGCCTGGACGTAAGAAAAAAGATCCTCAAAAGGTCCATGTTATAGGTCAACTTGCAGATATTAGGTTGGGTAGAATAGTCATTCCAAAGTACTCTGACCCTACAAGCCCAATTATTGATCTTATAATTAATGACCAGTCTGTGAAAAATACTCTAGTTGATTTGGGAGAAGCTAAAAATGTTATGACTAAGGATACCATGCATAGGTTGAGTATAGAGGGATTGACAACCACACCAATATTCTTACAGCTTGCAGATAGTTCCACTGTAACCCCAGATGGCATCATAGAGGATATAACAGTCACATTGGATTCATGGGAATATCCTCTAGACTTCTTGATATTATCACCTAAGGTAAATTTTGTTGGTTATCTAGTTATTATTGGAAGACCTTGGTTAGCCACCACTAATGCCCATATTAGCTGTAGATCAGGTAACATGACAATTTCAAATGGCCAAGCAATTAAGAAGCTAGCATTATATCCTCCTGCCCAACCCCAACCAGATTTGACTACACCTATTTGGCCAGATTTGGGAGATGAGGAAGAGGAGATATATTTTGTTTCTCAACTAATGATGTTACACAGGCAATCCTTCCTAAAAATTCATAAATAAGATGATGCGATTGAAAGTATTCTTACCAATGAGTGTGTCATAGAAAAAGATATTTCTGGAAGCTTTGTTCTACAATTGTGTACCTATGAGGACTGTGTTTTCTAGAAGCCCCTGATGTTATCCATCAATTACTACCCTATGAGGTAGCTACAAGCCCAATCTCTGAAGTGTCAATGCTAGAGCTGATAACTATTGTGTAACTTTCTCCTTGTCACAATCTTCATGTTAACAATAAGCTGCCACCACAACAATTGGCATTGTTAACTAAACTCCTTTGTAAGCATGAAAAAGAATTTTCTTGGGATTATGGAGACATGAAAGGCTTGAATACAAATCTCTACACACATAGAATCTACATCAATGAAGACATTCTACTACTTCACCAACCTCAGAGAAGAATTAACCCATCCCTAAGAGAAATAGTAACAACTGAGTTGCAAAAGTTGTTGGATGCTAGTTTTATTTATCCAATATCTAATAGTAAATGGGAATCGCCTTTGGTCATTGTGCCTAAAAATGGGGTAAATGGATAATATGTGTAGATAATAGGGAATTGAATAATGCAACAAAGAAAGACCATTTTTCCTTTCTATTTATTGATCAAGTTCTAGACGCCTTAGCTGGAAAGAAGTACTTCTCTTTTCTTGATGGATACAGTGGGTATAACCAGATTAGCATTGCTCCAAAGGATCAGGAGAAGACCACATTTACATTCCCTTGGGGAACATATGCATATTTTGTATTATTACCTTTTGGCTTATGTAATGCACCAGCTACTCTCCAAAGAGTTGTAATCAACATTTTTGTTGATATATCACATGATTGCATGGAAATATACATGGACGACTTCACTACATTTGGTGTCACTTTTGAGGAGGTTTTGAATAACTTGGAGAAAGTGTTGATCATATGTCAAGAACATAACACGTCTCTCAATAGTGAGAAATGTTTCATGCTGATGCTAGAAGGAGTAGTGCTAGGACATTTCATTTCAAAAGCTGGCATTCAAGTAGACCCTGCAAAAATTGAGGTAATTCTCACATTGCATACACCTACTAAGAAAAAAGATGTTAGATCATTTTTAGGACATGCTGGCTATTATAGGCGTTTACATGGCCCAGAGTTAAATTACACAGTTACTGAAAAAGAATTACTAGCAGCAGTTTATGCTTTGAATAAATTCTTCCATTATGTAACATGTTATCCTATCTTTGTTCATACTGACCATGCAACAATCAAGTATCTCATGAACAAACCTTCTATCTCAGGCAGGCTAGCAAGATGGCTTCTTCTTTTGCAAGAATTTGATATAACCATCATTAACAAGCCACGAAAAGAAAATGTAGTAGATGATTACTTATCCATACTCCAAACTGCTGACAATGATACTACTATGATAGATGACACATTCCTTAATGAACATTTGTTTCATATTGTTGTCAAGAGTCCATGGTGTGCTGATATAACTAGTTACCTTATAGCTGACAAAATGCCTACACATTTATCTCTTAAGGACAAAAGAATGCTTGTTGAGAAAAGATTTTAATTATCTTGGATTGACAATACACTATTCTACACTGGTCCAGACCAAGTCATGATAAGGTGTCAACGTGAAGATGAAACATATGATATCCTCCATGTTTGTCATGATGATCCATGTGGAGGACACTTTGTAGCTAAAAGGACACCTTTGAATATCTCAACAACGGGTTATTATTGGCCCACACTACACAAAGATGTATCCAATTATACAAGAAAATGTGATAAATGCTAGAGGATGTGTTGTCCAACAAAGTCAGATGAAATTCCTTTACATCCACAAGTAGTTGTCACACCATTTGACAAGTGGGGCATGGATTTCATTGGCCCTATAGACCCCCCATCTAATGGGAAGTCTTACATTTTGGTGTGCACCAATTATCTAACCAAATGGGTGGAAGTAAAAGCCATGAAGCATGCACAGGATCATGAGGTAGCAGAGTTTTTGTATTAGGAAATATTCACTCGTTATGGTGTGCCAAGAGAGCTTGTAACTGATCAGGGAGCACAATTCACATCCAATCTAATCACACAACTCATGAAGGAATACAATATCAGACACAAGAACTCTAGTCCCTACCATCCTCAAGCCAATGGTCAGGCGGAAGTTACTAACAGAGATTTAGAAGAAATTCTAACAAAAACATTTCATCTGCACCGCCCTGACTGGAGCAGCTGACTCTCAGAAGCAGTTTGAGCATACATAACAACATGGAAGACAACCACAGGGTTCACTCTATTTGAATTACTATATGGGAAAGAAACAACGTTACCAATTGAGTTTAAGCATAAAATAGTGTGTACTACTCTGGAGTTAAACCTTGACCTTCCTATAGTACGGAGAGACAGACTGATCCATCTCAACTCCTTGGACAAAATGTGAAAATCTGCATTGGAGCGTACTGAGATAGTACAAAAATAGAGGAAGAAGTGGCATGACTCCCATATTAAGAACCAACAGTTTCAATTTAGTGATAGGGCACTACTGTATGATTCTAGATTCCAAGAAATACCAGGCAAGCTGCAGACAAGATGGCTGGGACCATATGAAATAAATCATGTCTTCGCCAATGGAGCAATCGAGTTGACAACTATTGACCCGATACACTTCAAGCTATTGGTCAATGTACACCAGCTTCATTTGTATCATCAGCCCCAGACCAAAGAAGACTTCCTGCAGCAATTCAAACATCCAACTTCAAATGAGCAACAAGTAAAACTTCATGCAGCTGAGAGTGCAAACCTTCTTCCTGCAGCTTCAGCATAACATTCCTTCGTGCATGTTCATAATAAAAACTTCATTTCCAAATGAAGTTCCATTCTCCATTCATATTAAATATTCTTATTTTCAACCCATTCCGCTTCTCTACCTTCCATCCACCCATCCTCCATGAGACCACCTCTTTCCATATTTATATGTTCCAAATAAGAGCCACATCAGCTAACGCATGCAACCGTCATACTTACTCCACTCTCCCCAGCTTTTATTTCTTGCACACGCGGTAATCGACTAACAGGTAAAACTTTTCCAATTTCTTTCCACTTTTTGCACATAGATTTCGGTAATTATATCTAGTACTGTGATTAATCTATGATTAAGGCATTAAGCCAGTTCCTCACCCTGTGCCAAGTGTGGACACTTGTCCTAATTTTGTAGGAGGAAGGGAAGTGTATTAAGTTTACATGTCATTTTTATTTGTCCTTCTCACTTCTCGTAAGATTACATGTCAACTCAAATCTATACTCTGGCCTTGTCTCATTAAGTCCCTTTACTATCTCTCACAAGTGTCTTACCACTATTCCCAAATTATCCTAGATTTTTAGATGTGATGTGACCCAAAAGGACATAATTAAACTATGTGGTAACTTGTACTTAAACTTGCAGTTAGAGTTATAATTTCTTCTGTAAAAATGCCATTATTATTGTTTATGACAAACACAACAGAAGATTGCAAGAGAAAAACCCGTAGTTTTAATAAGTGCAGTTTGAAAGATTAATTCAGGGTGATCAAAGAGGGAATAAGGTATTCAGAAATTGCAGAGCAAAAGAAATTGAGAGATTGACAAGTGACAGTAGAAAAATTTGAAGGAAATTATTTGGAACAAATGGGAGGGCAACTTTAGCAACATGAGCCCGTGGTTCATGGAATTTTTCTCACTGATATTAAAGCAGTGCGGAGGCTTAATGCATGTGGTTGGTTGGGGTATTATTCTGCAATTAATAGAATTTAATGATGAGGTAGCAGAAAAATTCATGAGTACCTTTGAAGAGGGAAAGGCAATCGTATGGGGTTTAACAATTGCCGCAACAGAGGAACGCATAGCCAAAGTAACTGGTTTGCCAGCAATTGGGGAGCATTATCCCAGTGAGCATGACGCTAGGTCATCTCAAGCCCAGTTTACTCTTCCTACAAACCTTCCATTGGAAATTAACAAGCAAGGGTGCAAACGCATATCACTCCCTCCATCATTAAATGAGCTGGCAACACACATTATCAGGTACTTGACCTGTAAGGGAAGATTTTCAAATTTACATGCACATCATTTCAAGTTACTTAGCTATGTAAAGCATAGTCTTCTAGTAAATGTTCCCAATTTATTGTATAACATGCTAAGTATTAGTGTTGAGGAAACCCAAAAGGGGAATGCAAATTTTGTCTCCCACCATGCCCTAATCAAACTGTTAGTTGAAAAATCCCTTAGGGAAGTCTCTCCTTTGGCATGGTCAGAGTTTGTTCATCTTAAAACCTTGCAACCTCAGGTTGAGCTTATTGAGCAACCTAACAATGATAATGAAACACCCTCTGAGCCAACTGTTGAGAAAGCCACCCAAGAAAGGGAACCCAAAAAACTTGAAGAAAATAGACCTTCACCTGATCCTAAAATAAATGCTCCTACCTCTTCTCATAAGAGAGGAAAATGAAAATTAGGTGAAGGAACTTCTGTTCCTGCAGCTGAACCACAAAACCCCATAGCTTCAAAAGGAAAGAAAAGGAAATTGACTGCTGCAGCAGCTACTCCTGCAGTAGAGAGGCTGAATAAAGCTAGTAGAAAGAAGTTTATGGAGGTTGAGGAAATTCTTGTGTGGAGAAGTCCTAGGAAGAGAGGAAAAATTCCTCAAGTATCTCCAGAGTGCCAATCTATTCCTTCAGGGAAAGCCACTGTAGAACCATGTATGCAATATATTCTAGATAATTCCCCAACTCAACCTGAAATCCCAGACATTTCTCAAAATTTAAATGAGAAATGTGACGATGAGCCTGCAATATGTCAAAATGACCCTGAAGAGTGTCATCAAAATGTTCCAGAAATCAATGAGGAAGAAGTTCAAATGCCTCACAATCAACCCACTCACAGAATGCCCTAGTACTTTATCGGAGAACCCGGTTCACCAGTTATTTAGAGTAGGCATGGAAAGAGTAGAGGAAACAGAACAATCAGTTAGAGGAGTGTGGCCCACCTACATTGCAGTCCCTTCTCTTTGGCTTGTACAATAGATTAGTTCTTTAAACAATCCTATGGAAGGAATAAAAGAAGAAAATGCAAAGAGTGATAAACAACCAAAATGAGGAAATAAAATACCTAGAGGAGCAATTGGAAAAGCAAAAATAGAGAATGGATCATGCCCTGAAGTTGGTTGATCATATTATCACTTGTAGACCTCCTCCTAGGGTATACGCTATTCGTTTAAAAGAAAAGTTCCTCTTATTTTAATTGATGATGACCTTGAAGAACATAGATTCTGAGTTCAAAATAGCCCAAGAATTCTATGGCCTATATCAAACCCTTCCTTCTTGGCAGGAGAATCTACTCTGTGAGTTATACTTGCACAACGTCATTATTCCCAAGGAGTTTGAATGGAATCCTCTACTTTATATTGGGGATATACATCTGAGGGCATTAATGTCCTGGATGCATAATGAAGAAACTATGAAAGAAAGTTAGACAATTATAGGGACCAAGAGAAGACAAAACCACTACATTTAAGGGCTGAGAGTAGTAAGCCTGATGTGTTGCTAAGAGATTGGTTCAGCCTAACCTGTGGAAGCATAAAAGCGTAGACTAAGAAGAATTTTTTTAATATCATAGAAGTGGTTTATGTAGAATATTAGGGAATGTCCTATTTTTCTTTTCAGAGAGCTCTGGCTGGTGCCAGAAACAGGTGAAATAGACTGCCAGAAGCATTCAAGAAATCAGAGCCGCACAGTCCTATTAATCTTGAGGCAGCCATTCACAGAGCACCAAAGTATATCCATCTAGGCAGATAGATCAGGCGCGAGCTATGGTGTCCCCTTACAATCCATCCGCCTATGCTTCTATGGCCTCTTTATGACATCAATTCTACAAAGCTAAATCAACTGCATGAGGATTATAGGATGGACTTCTGGGAGAAAACCAGAGGGTTCTACTATACCTTTAAGAGTAGAAGAGGAAAGATAGAGGTTGGGGAGTTTAGAGGAACTGAAAAGAAATGCAATGCTTAAGGAAAAGCATTTTACTTGCAGGGTGCAGATGATGAGACCATAATTTGTCTATGTTTTATGTTAATATTTATACTTTGTTTAAAACATTACCAAGACATTTGTGAACCTTTTAGTATTTGAGATTTTGATAAGTACAGTTGGAACCACCTAGCCTATGAGTAGCTATTAGTGTCATGTTTTTCTAAACATTATATATCTATTGCTGTATTTCATATAGCTATTGGAATGCATGTTCTAAATTTGGATTGAGTTGACTAGTTGACTTGATTATATATCTGCATATGCTACTAATCTGCTATGACGAGGGAGCGGCTTGAGAGTGGTTGACCACATTGAAGAGAAGGCGTTGAATTTATAGCTGCAATGGGGAGAATTGTTATGGCTGTAAGACATGTCTGCTACAATGGAGGAGCCATCATCTCAGGGAATATAGGAAATATCTCTACTATATTTCCTCTCAGCGGTCAATATCTTAATGAAATGATTATCTAGACTTTATTACATTCTGTCGTGGGCAGTTACAATCTCCTTCCCCTATGGCATGATTTAATCAGACCTTATCTATATGCTTTTGGAATAAACATTAATCCTCTATATAATGGGATTTGATTGTTAGTTTTTAGTTTAGTTTTTGAAATATAGTGTTGTTGCGTTTGCACAGCAAGTTACTCTTTCCAGTTCTGTGCATTGTTTTTATGTAATCAGTTTCTAAAAATATAATGGAGTAATTTGGGTTTACATTCTGTGTTAGTTATTATCAGAAGCCAACCAAGGGGGCCCACTTGGGAGGTGGATTAGATTAGAGTAGGTTAGATTTACTTTCAGCATTTACAGTATTTCGAGTAGAAGTTTACTGTTTCATTCCTGCAGCATTAGACTCATGTATGTTCCTACAACACTTGCAAGGATAATTATGGTGAATGCTATGGGTTGATAGAATAGGTTTAAGCTAAGTTTGTAGTTTTCAGCATTAATTTTATTAAGTAGTCATGTGTGTTTACTTTCCTACAACAATAGCGTAGGTCTCTTTCATGTATTTTTATTTCCTGCAACATAGGTATTATGACTCTTTGAGAGACTTAGTGCGCATATCGTGTTGTCCCATTTCAAGTATACGTCCCTGGGTTGATAATTTAAATGCTTTTCATGATAGGAAAAGTAATCCTTAGTTTGAATATACCATTCCTAGGATAAGTTTTGTCATGATTATTATTACCTATTGTGAGGCGATTCAAAATCTATATGATTTATTCATGAAGCTCATTGCCCCTATTCAGATTCATTTTTTCATTACAAGAAATCTAATCAATCTTTATTAGCTTTTCCTTTCATTGAAAGTGCTTTTCTATTCATCTTGATATGTTTCTCTTCTTAAATATTGGGCTCTTTCCTCAATGGAGGTGTTATTTTCCTTAAAATTTTTGCTATTGTTTCTCTCTTACTCTTCTCTCTTCGTCGAGAAAAAATGTTATTTCTAAATTGAAGATGTTGGTTCCCTCTTTGGCCTCTAAGATTTGGCATCTTTTGATTAGTATGTGTTGTCCTCTTATTTAGAAACCATCATTTTTTGTTGATAAACCTTGTAAAACTCATTGTTCTCCTTCTCTACGGGCATGCTAGGGTTTCACTGCCTTTGAACCAACCTCAAATCTAGTTGAGTTATCTCACTTGTAGTTAAGCCCAATAGAACATCTTGACTTGCCTTCCCTCCAAAAAATGAAAAATGCACTTGTGCCTCAAGTAACATAAAAAGCTACCTTCAAACCTTTTTGCAAGATTTGTACATAACTAAAATATTATATCCCCTTTAATTTTAAATTGGCATATAAATAAAAAGCAGTATAACCTGATTATTGATCCCCACCCCTAAATCTAGGGACATCTTTGGGACATGGGGACGATGTTCACAAGTTTCCCCATTGTCGGCCATTCTTCGTCCATTCGCCCTCGAAACATGAGGACGTCCCGACATTCCTGGAATGGCAAGGGGGATGTGCAAGCGTCCCTCAACCATGTCATGGGAGTCTAGGTGTTCCCAAGTGGCAGACAAATTTTAAAAAGGTTTTTAAAAATTGCATATTTTTAGTTTAATTTTGGGTTCCATTCAATGTGCACACAACAATATTAAATATGTTGCATTTTCAAGGGAGTTCAAACATGACAATTTTGGAAAAAAAAAAGTTTTAAAATGAAGAAACCAAAGGCTACACAAGAGGGAAAATATGCTTGGTGGCAGGGGCGTTGCCTCTCGACCCTGCCCTATATCACAATAGGGAGACTGCCTTGGGCGTTTCCCCTTGACCTCAATGGGGGTCTCCGCCCTAAGACCCCTGCTTTCAAATTTAAAAACAAAAGAAGAAATTGATGGGGAAATTGCGTCGAATCAAGTTGATGTTTTTATACCTGCTTTATCAAGATCTAGGGATGCGGAGTTTTCCTTGAGGGGTGATTAGAGACCTCCCTTCACTACATTTTTTCATTTAATGACTTTTGGTTATTTTAATATCATACTACTCATTGTAATCATCTTTATGATATTTTTGATATAATAAAAATCTTTTGTTCGCTGATTCAACAATTTTATTTTAGTATTCTAATTTCTAATGAATAATTTGATATTCAATGTTCATTGTTCAATGTTCAAGTATTTAGTGTTTGGCATTTGCAATTTTTCTATCTAGTATTACTATTTTTCTTCTTAATAGTCTTATACATCTTTTCATAACAAGCATTTTAAGTACTATATGTATAATATATAGTATATACAATGCTCTCTGCCCCCACCATGCCCTCGTCATCTCCAAATTGAGGCCCTTTGTCCCCCCATCCCGTCGTCCCCAACGATGAAGTAACTACGATAAAAAAAAAGATGTAGGAAGTGAATTTTCTAATCACTAGACCCCCTAGATCAATGTGAAACCCCTAACAAGACCTAAGATCTTATTGGGATTATTTCATCCCGATAATGAAAAATTAATAATATTAATAAATTTCTAAAATAACGTTTGATAAATTAAAACTCAATATTCTAAATATTTAAACTATTGTTAATTTATAAATTTAGATAAATTAAAATATTTAAATTTAAATTTATTATAACTTATTTAAATATTTAAATTTAATAATTATTATTATTATTATTTATATATGATATAAATCAAGTTTATATCACATAAATTTAATCATGATTTTTTTGTCAAGGTTTTACCCCTTGCCGAATTTCACTTGTATTTTATTATTATTATCAAAATCGAACACAAACTCGAACCTTGTGACATAGGTAATCCCCACTCCTACCAATAATTTCCCAATTCTAATTTCTTTTAATTGCTCATTTTAATATTATATTATCTATGATATTATCAAATGTTCGTATAGAAGAGTAATATTCATTTATTTAATCATTTTTATTTGTGTGACTAATTATTTAGTTGTGTTTTATACCTATGACCAAATTAGTCATTTGTTTAGTCATTTATATCTTGTCACGTAGTTATTTATTTGTCAAATTCTACTAGTGAATATTAATTGTTCAATTAAGAATTAGTTTGATAAAAGATTAATAACATGTCCATTTTTTAATTATGGGGTGATACATACAAATGACATTACGTTAAGTAATGTTCACAACATTAAAAATATATACATTAAAAAAAGAAATCAATATTGAAATCTTATATACAATTGTATTTAAAAAGGTGTCTTGAGATGTCTCGTATTGAATATTTATATGAATATAAATTTAACATATTTTTAAATATTACTCGTACACTAGCTTATATATACCTATATATATAATACGCTGAGAGTAATCCTTCTCGAGGCGCCTATTTTCTATGTGGGTTAGGGTTGATTAAGATAGGCGCCTCAAGAAGGATTACTCTCGGCGTATTATATATATAGGTATATATAAGCTAGTAGCAGTTGCAACACAACATGGAAGACATTTTATGATTTTTTATTTTTTAAATAGATGGCGTAAGGGTTACTGTTAGTGTTAGTGTTAGTGTTAGTTCTACTATTGCGGTTAAGGTTAGGGGTAGGGTTATAGTAAAGGTTAGTGTTACAATAACAATTAGGTTCATCAATGTAAATAGGGTTAGTATTACAATTATGGCTAGAATTGGGGTTAATATAACAATTAAATTTAGCATTAAACCTAGGGTCAATGGTACGGTTATGGTTACGATTAGGCTGATTGGTTTAAACTCATGAGTAGTGGTAGGGTTACGGTCAAGGTTACAGTTAGGGTATCCATTATGTTCCATATTGTAATTAGGGATTGTGTTAAGGTTAGTGTTATAGTTATGGTTACATTTAGGGTTAGTATAAGAGTTATGTTTAGCATTTTACCTAGGGTCAATGGTAGGGTTATGGTTATGATTAGGGTTAGGGTTTAACCTTAGGAGTATCATTATGTGAACAGTTACAATTATAGTTACAGATAGAATTAAGGTTAGTGTTTGGGTTTGGGTTACATTTAATATTATTGTTAGGGTTAGTGCTACTATTACGGTTAAGGTTAGTGATATTGTTACGGCTAAGGTTATTGTTAGGGTTAGTGCTCCTATTACGGTTAAGGTTAGTGTTTTTGTTACGATTAAGGTTAGTGTTTTTGTTACGGTTAAAGTTAGTGTTAGGGTAACAGTTAGGTTAAATGTTAGGTTTAGGGTTAGTGTTAAGGTTATTATTACAGTTATGACTACAATCATTTTTAATATAATAGTTAACTTTAGTATTTCACCTATGGTGAATGGTAGGGTTATGGTTATAATTAGGATGAATGATTTAAAATTTGGAGTAGTATTATGTTAGCAGTTACAATTAGAGTTTGGGTTAGTAATATGGTCAGGGTTACAATTAGAGTTTCGATTAGTATAAGGTTTATAATATGGGTTAAGGTTAGTACGACGAATAGGGTGAACGATCAAATTAGGTTTGGTATTAGGGTGTATTGTTTAGAGTTATGAATAGTAATATGTTAATGGTTACGGGTACAAAAAATATTATTGTTATATTTAGAGTTAGGGTTAGAGTTATGACTAAGCTTAAAGGTATTATTAGGGTTACAGCTAGAAATAAGGTTAATATCACATTTAACCTTAGCATTTAACCTAGGGTCAATGGTAGGAACATGGTTACAATTAATTTGAGAGATTTAAAGTTACAATTAGTATAATGCTAACAATAACAATTAGAGTTAGGGTTAGGATGATGGGTTAGAGTTACAGGTAGGGTGAGATTAAGGTTGAGGTTAGGGATAAGTTGTTCTATTTACAGTTACGATTAGTATCATATTTAGTGTAACATTAAAGGTAAAGATTAGGGTAAGGGGTTAGGGGTTATAGATAGTAATATGGTCAAGGGTACAGTAAGATTATTGATGAGATGTAGAGTGTTGAGTTCGGATTAGTATTAGGTTTTAGAATATGGGTTAAGGTAAGTATGACGAATACAGTAAATGGTCAAATAAGGTTTGGTGTTAGGGTTTAATATTTAGAGTTATGAATAGTAATATGTCAACACATTTAAGGGTAGACAAATGGTGAGGGACGAGGTTAGGGATAGGATTAGAGAGAACATTACGTTAAGGTGTATGGTGTGGTTAGGGATATGATATAGGTTTTAGACTTAGGATTAGTATTATAGGTAGTGTTACATGTAGGGCTAGGGTTAGGGTTAGTTTAAGGCCATGGGAAGTGTTAGGGTATACGGTTAACAATAACAGTTAAATCATACATAGTGTTAGCATTACAGTTAATTATAGGGTGAGTTTGAAAGTAAAACTATGGACATAGTTAGCGATGAAATGTAGGTTTAAGAGTTATAGTACGGGTTAGGAGTAAATTTTGAATTAGAGTTTTAGTTAACGGTTATTAGGGTTATGATTAATATAATAGTTAGTGTTATATTTAGGGTTACGACTGGGGTTAGGGGTTAGAGTTAAGGTTAGGGTTAATGGCTATGCTTACGATGAATATTATCGTTAGGATTAGGATTATGGTTAGAATTAGCATATGGGTTTGAGAGAAAATTGAGTGCCTCACATATCTAGTAATTGAAAATATGTTTATACCATAGCTATGGTTAGGGTTTAGATTATGGTTAGGATCAAGGTTATGATTAGAGTTGGAATTATAGTTAGGGTTAGGGTTTGAATTATGATAAGTTTTAGGCTAGTTAGGATTACAGTTAGGGTTAGTGTTTGGGTTAGAATGATAATTACGTAGTTATGTTATGATTGGTATTAGAGTACTAATTATGTTCAAACATATGATATAGTTAGGTTCAGGTTCATTCTTAACTTAGACCAGTAGTTAGGGTTAGGGCTAGGTTCGGGTTATGGTTATGGTTAGGTTTAAAGATAGTTTTATGGTGAGGGTTAGTAAATTTAGGATTATGGTTAGAATTATGACCAATTTTAGGGCTTCTATAAAGTTTAGGATTAGAGTTGATATTTGAATTAGGGTTTGGGGGAGGTTCAGGGTTAGGGTTAGGCTAATCATTACAACTAGGATTATGATTAGGGTTAGAATTGGGATTGTGGTTACAATTAGGATTTATATAATGGTTAGGTCTAGAGTTTGGCCTACTGCTAGGAAAAGGGTTAGGTTTAGGGTTATGATTTAGGATTATGGTTTAAATTTTTGCTAGGGTTATAGTTTACACCATGGTTAAGGTTAGGGGGTTAGGATTAGGGTTAGGGATAGCTTTATGATTTAGGATTATGGTTTAGGTTTGTGATTAGAATTATAAAATCTATCTCAGTAACTTGTAGATTCATATAACATATTATTCTATAAATTTTTGTGACATGTATATAGATTTGTATGTGCAAATACTTAATGAGATGATGAATGAAAACAATGTCACATAATTTCGTACTTACATCTATTATCATTAAGAGCCCCTTTATTGGGATTCCATTTCAAGAATATGTTAGTGCTAGTTATATTGGTACAAAGATAATTTTATATCTCAATTCTTATGACTTTAAATTAATTAAATCAAATATTTCTTTATTTATAAGATTAACCTTCTTGTTTTCGAAAAGAAAGATCATTAAATTTATAGTCATTTCATATTGTTTGGATTTTTACTAAATATGTTTCTTATCATATAAATATTAAAAAAAATCAATTTATTTTAATTAATCCTTTCCAATAAAAGAGGAAAATAAACTTATTCATTAAAAACAAATAAATATGGGCTAAATTGAAATCATTAGTCAATATCAAAAAACATTTCTTTATTTTAATAATTCTATTACTCAACTACCCATATAAGGTTTCAAGTTATTTATGACATACTTTCTTTGATTTTATATTATTACTATTGAATACACTTTACATTAACTTATAGTTGATGATCAGACTTATGAATCTAATATTGATTCCAATTTGATCAAAGTCTCTAAAGATGTTTGTTATTTATTTTGTAAATTGTCCAATTTACATAACACTACTCTATTTCAAATTATTTTATAAATTTAGTATATTTAAGTTTTCTTACATTTCATTATGTCAAAGTTAATCAAACATTAATTCTAATCTCTATTATATTTTATAGTTAATATATTAGATTAATAATAATAATAAATGAGTATTATCAAATAGTAATTTAATATTTCTAATTTTGTATTATGCTTATTTATATTAAATATGTTATTGATATATTTTTTAATTAAAGTTAAAATTATATTGTTTAGGCATTAATATCATTTAGTTGTGAAATTGAAAGTTAAACTAAATTCTATTTTTTAAATTTTTAAATGAATATCAACTACCTTTAGTATAAATCTGAAAATTCTATTTTTTTCTTGATATATAAGCAACATTACTATTATATTTTTTGTTTTTGCATGCAACCTATATTATAAATCTTTAAAATACTAAAATTTCTTTATTTTTAACTATATCTCATCTTCAATTCTAGATTTTCTATTTTTAAAATAAATGTTTCTATTAAAATCTACAACAAGCAAGATTAACTTATGCAATATCATCTATTCAAGCTCAGGAGAAACCAATAATTCCAAAGCTTAGGAAAACTCATTGTCTTTTGGCTACAGAATATAGGGTGTGTCCATGGCTGGAGATAAGGAGCCTGAGTATCGTGAGTTGATACCCAACATGGTGGAAGAAACTGTGCTTCTGTCTTGAAAAGGTACATCCCCCAGCAACTATCATTGCAATTAACAAACGACTACAGTTGCATGTTAGATCTGACCACAAAAATCAAAATCAAAATCAAAATCCTTGTTTGCAATATGCTCTGGACATGCTCTGGACATGTAGTTGAAAAGAGGCCCTGCAATAAAATAATTTATGGCATGAAAAAATTAAACAACCCTCATTAGAGGCGGTTCTTGAAGTTAAGAAAAATCTCATCAAATCTTTACCTTGACGTTACAAACAATGACTCGGGCCATAGATAATACAAACTCTTAAATTTTCTGTAGACTGGCCTTTAATCGTTGTATTTATTGAATATCACTGGGATATTCACTATTATTGCTGCCTTCCATGAGGAATTATTTTTCTCTCAAGTAAATCTTCTGAAATCTGAAATATCTCATTAATGGTCCTCATGATTTATCTTTTCACCACATATATTTTTAGTAAAAACAACCATATTACAGGTACTGACATATCAATCAATTGGATTGAATAATTTAAATCATCTAATATATCAAAAAAGATCTGCACAAATTTTGTAGCACTTTGTGGAATGTTATTACATCTCTTCAAATTTGAGAGAATAATAATGATTATTCTCCCTGCATCAATCTGCCCATTTAATCAAAAACCTTGCTCAAAAAAATGGTGTATGAATGAATTGATTTGAAGAAGATGAAGCATTTAATCTTTACTAACCTGCACATTTTTCCCCCTCTCAACTAAAATTTGGTATGTCCTACACCAGCTACATTCATAGATGAGACATTTATGAAATCTCCACCAAATGTGAAGTGTTAAATGCAATTTTCAAGACTCTTCAGTACCCTGTGTTTGCGACTCTTCCCCTACCATGCTTTGTGACTTTGAGCGGTGACTCTTCTTTTTTATGTACATAGAATATAAGCATATTCTCTGTGTTGTGGTTGTATAGATACCTCTCAGCGTAATAAATAGATGAATTAAAAAAAATAAGAAATAACTACTTTTATTTACGTTTATTAACTATATACAAAATTTAATTCATTTTCTTAGTTAAAAAGTTATTTTATATTTCAATAGTCATACAATAGTACAACAATTTATAAAAAATTATACCTAAATGTATAAAAATGAAAAACAATACAAATTACTTTAAATTTTATGTCATGTGTTATTTTATTTTCTTTATATATTTACGTCGTAGGCATTTCCATTTTGGAAAGCCCTGACTTGTTTTCGGCATCTAACGGTTACCGTTGCTGGAAACAGAATGACTACCATTGAAGCAATTTCAACCGTAGATCAATTTTACAACCTCAAATCAAAGATCAATGACTTAGACTCTCACATAAACCTGGAAAACCATTGAAACATTATTCACCGTTGGATGATTTGATTACTGCATTCTCTGCTCCGTTCATCATTTTCATTTTTCCGTTTTCTTCCTGATTAAAAAAAAACCCACCATCTGCGTCTACGAGGTGACTGCTTGACTCATTGCATTTGAGAATATGTCATGTTTGTTATGTTTCAGGGATACAACCATCTAACGGTGAGAAATGTAGAAAAGGATGGCCAAACGATTCAAACTATCACCATCACCATCAATCCCATCTCCATTTAGGCCATTTGTGTGATGTGACCATCCTGGTCCATGGCTACAAACCCATGCAAGACTTGATTATAAATGTAGAGAAGGATCTGGGCCTATGATTCACCTTGCTCACCATCTTCAATGGCCAAAAATTTGACGAGAGATGATTACCACAACTCATGAGTGTCGAATGGTGACTTGGGCATATAGGCTAAAGAATAATGACACACTTAGGTGTTCCTGAATGCTGGAAAAGACTTTGGGACTCGGTGTTACACCTGCCCATTTTATTTTGTTTGAAATTTTTTAGAGATTGATAAACAAATCCCTTTTGTGCATCACCCATATTGTATTCCACCCGGGGACATCTTATGAGGTACTTTTTAAAATTCCATGTGTCAGTGCATTATAAATATAGCTTCTGACATAAATTTCCTTTTCTATATGCTTTGGCGAACGTCCATAGGTAATATGTTTCAAAGCTCACATTTTGCACGGCCTATAAGGATTTTTGCAGAGGATGTGGAAATTGGCTTCACCGTTGCCAATTCCATTTGCTTCAACAAAGTCTGGAATCACTATATTCGATAGGATGACATCTCTGTGAAAAAAATTAAAGTGTCTTGTCAATGTTTCCAAAGTATGCGTACATCAAGGTCAACGATAGCATCCACTATGGTACGTTTATGTAATGAACCCGACTGGCTCTTCTTTGCAAACTCAACAATTTTGCTTCACGAGATAAAATAAACTATACTTCTTCTTTTGAAAACAATTATTAAACCCTTTTTTAAAAACATTTTCAAATATCTAAAAGCATAAGCTAATTTTCCAGGAAAGATTTATCACTTTGAGCACAATTATCAAAGCTATGTCATATAGTTTGGCATTACAATTCTTCCAATAACCATTAAACATTAACTGAAAATGAAAGCAAAGCTACCTTGTATCAATTATTAATGAATGTTAGGCACGTGATTCTCTATGTCATACACGGCACCCAAATACTCCCCATCTATTCATAAATTTGTCCATGCGTTAGCTTTAATAATGCTAAGTCTCCAAACGGCTGGCTCGGTTGGGAAAGAAGACACCACAACCGAAATTTAGATCACCTTCTCCACCCAAGATGATGGCCTTGTCTGATTTCACCCGCAGATAATTATCCAACGTCACCAAACAAACCATGCAGTCACTTTATAGAAATGCGACTCATTACACAATTCACCAGACTTAAATTTGATTCAAAGTGTGGAAGACTTGATCGAATTCTCAATTCGACAATCTCTGAATTTCCCAAACCCTCACCAGTTTCTCCAAGCACAAGTTTTTAATAAAAGCATAGAATAATAACATCTATTCCAGAATTAATTGCACTTCTCAATGTGCCAATTAATTATCAACAAACTCCTCAGATAACAATCTCTAGTATAAATCCAATTCTCTCCATAGCTACAGAAATACAGTAGAGAGATGTAGCAAATGTTTACCTCAGCACATTTACAATTTACAGAACTCAAAAACCCTTATACTTTAGCAATGGCACAATTCAGAAATTTTGACACAGAGCCACAAAGTCAAAAGTTTAATCAATAATTGAATTCCAATCCCAATGAAATGAGCTCATATTTATAATCCATCCTTGGCCACAGTTTCCCAAAAAGAGCTTCAGTTCACAGCTCTTTTAAATAACAACTTCTAACTTATTATAATAATAAAGTTTTATTATAATAATGTGGCTTTATTATTAATTAATATTTTATAAATATTAATTAATAACTATTAATTAATAAATATGAACTTATGCGATAAATCCCGCATCCACTGCTGATCAAGCCAAACTGACATAGCCATCAACTGCACTGCCAAAAATAGCAACTACCAAAAATAGACTTACTATAAATAGTAAGTCCCCAGCCAAGGAAATTGCACATTGAATACTAGTATGAAGCACTGACCACTGTCCATACCGCCCTGCCAGGAATAGAAACTGACCAATTGACTTACTAAAAATAGTAAGTCCAGACTTACTAAAAATAGCAAGTTTGCCAACTGGGACCCTCAAAACTAGGCATCAACTCACGAGGGTCGCGATGATGAGTTGACCAAGCCCTGCCAATATCTACTAAAAATAGGGTCATCACAATCTGCCCTCCCCAATATTGCTTGTCCCCAAGAAATCCCTAAGCAAAATGTATATCACAATCCACCTGGATCCCAAGGGTGAAACTGTGTAATATCATTGTCGCACACAACTGGCCCCTGTAGTACCCGAATAACTGACATCAAGGACAACATCATCCGAAGACTAACTGTAGGTGTCGATGGAAGAAACAAATCAGCAGAACTTAGCTCATCTGAAACACCAACTCTACCCATACCTGAGTCCCTACCACCGAAACCAACCTCTGATAAACTGTCTTGGGTGTATCAATACTGCAAGTGGTCCAATTTGCAATTGCCAATTCCATCTGCGAAGGATGGTACTAACCCATCCCACAATGGATGGTATGAAACTGGAGCCCACCCACATCGATGTAAAACCAAATCCTCTGTCTGAGGGTCAACAAAACATGATGAGCACACCTCACAAAAATGTCGATAGAAAGCTCCAATCTTTGTCAATGGCTCATCACTACCAAGCTGGGAATCAAGAGATGGCTCCAATATCTAACTCTGCATAACTGCAGACTGGGTAGGATCCTAGGCAACCCTCTCAGTAAACCCAACCATAAAATCCTTGTTGGGAAGCATTGTAACCAAGGTCTCTACAATACTCCCCACTAAGCGTCGTATAGCACAAAAGCCTTGAATGAGAGTACCCTCAGATACTCGGTACGAACTCCCCTGCAAGTCTGCACTCTCAAGAAGATACTCCATGAATGTCACGGTGCAATAAAAATTATACCTGGAAGCATCAACCTGCTCCCCCGCAACCCACAGCTGATCCTCCTGTAAATGTGGCATTGCCAACTGTCTACTACTACCAGCTATATGAAATGTGGAAAAATATTCACTTCTAGTAGAAGGAAGCAAATCACCATGAGAGCTCCTCTCCATTAATGCTCTCTCCTCCTCTATACGTGTTGCGCTCAAATCTTAGATGGATGTGTCTGCCACATCATCACTTCCCTCATTACCAACCGTAGAAGCCAACTCACCACCAACCACCTCAATGTGCAACTAAACTGGGTCTGGGGCTCGTGTGGACCGAACATACTCCAACTCTATGGTCACCTCCTCCAATCATGAATGTGACTCCTGTAAATCCAACTGGGTACACTACAGTGAGTCTACGGTCACATCAAGCTCCTGGGTAAGCTCAATCACCTCCTCCTCTTTCCCTAACAATGTCTCATAACAGGTACTGCCCCACTCTAGAAGGTAATCCTTGTCAGCAACTAACTGTGTAATTATGCTTCAAGACCCTGATAGCCACTTAAAGTGCATGAACCTCTGTTAGGGAAAGACTACTATCACCGTGCTCATCTGGCATAGGAGCACCCCAACCAGATGCGGCTAACATCTGACAAATCACATCAAAATGCTCAACAACTGAAGAGATGTCTTTGTCACTCACCTTCAGCTGACTAGACACATGATGCCTTTGTAAGCCTTGCCTCCTATGCAAGCTCTCCGTCCCACTGACTGCATTGTGACAGTAAACTGACCCAGAAATGCTCACCCCTTGTGTGCTATTGTCCTCGCGCACATCTACAACTGTGATACAATTCATCGGTATCACAACCAACACCTCAAAAGAAGAAGAGGAAATCATAGTAGTATCACCAATAACAGAGATTCCCTGTGAATCCTGATGTTGGGACCCATCCAAGAGCACCTTAGAGTCATCGCCCAATATCTGATAAAGAATTTCATCCCCCATGCAGCCTTTATCATAATCATATGAAGTGTTCATACTCATTGCATCTACATTCCCTAATAGATGCTCAATTATTATCTCTTGACTGTGTACATCTGAATCAATATCAGGATGTGAATCAATAACTCCCAAAAATGAGTCGACATCTGCTGACTCAGCTATAACACCCTGATCATCAATACCAAGCTCCATGCTCTCACCTATCCCACCTGAGAGGGGTGTTGCCTCTCGCTCCAAAGCTACACTACGACAGCTGACATATAAATCTCTGATAACAATGCCCTACTTTAGAAAATCTGGACCATCAGAGGCAAGTACTGTATCAACTATCTCTGCACCAACTACAACAACTACTCGGAAAGCCTCAACCTGTTGAAGCTCAGTACTGCAATCTACCACTGGTACAGACACGTCCACATGTCTATGTGTGGAGCGTCTATCATCAGATCTATGAGTAGGTGTCGTATTATATACTGGTGGATCTACATCTCGGATACCTATCGGGGAAGACTCAAGCCTCCTACCCTGTGATCTCGATGCCGGCCTACGGAAGCTAGAAACCATATACCTCGTTGCCTTATCTACTATCTCTGGATCTGACATTCTTGCCGCCATCCTCTACTGATGAAGCCTAATTCTCTCCAATAATGTATTTATTTTGTCACTATTCCCTGCACTGTTGCGTCGGCTCTCAGAGCTAAGCCACTTATATCTATCCATAGCCAAAAATGCAAGAGTGTTGATCACTCTAAATATAACTGTAGATCTGCATTAATAAATATTTTCCTACCCCACAGGATGGCAGGAACCGCTTTGATACCATTGTAATGAACTTGACTGGCTCTTCTTTGCAAACTCAACAATTTTACTTCACAAGATAAAATAAACTATACTTTTTCTTTTGAAAACAATTATTAAACCTTTTTTTTTTACATTTTCCAATATCTAAAAGCATAAGCAAATTTTCCAGGAAAGATTTATCACTTTGAACACAATTACCAAAGCTATATCATATAGTTTGGCATTACAATAACCATTAAACATTAACTGAAAAATGAAAGCAAAGCTACCTTGTATCAATTATTAATGAATGTTGGCCACATGATTCTCTATGTCAGTCGCGGCGCCCAAATACTCCCCAGCTATTCATAAATCTGTCCATGTGGTAGCTGTAATAATGCTAAGTCTCCAAACAGCTGGCTCGGTTGGGAAAGAAGACACCACAACCAAAATTTAGATCACCTTCTCCACCCACGATGATGGCTTTGTCTGATTTCACTCGTAGCTAGTTATCCAACGTCACCAAACAAACCATGCAGTCACTTTACAGCAATGTGATTCATTATGCAATTCACCAAACTTAAATCTGGTTCAAAGTGTTGAAGACTTGATCAAATTCTCAATTTGACAATCTCTAAATTTTCCACACCCTCACCAGTTTCTCCAAGCACAAGTTTTTAATAAAAGCATAGAATAATAACATCTATTCCAGAATTAATTGCACTTCTCAGTGTGGCAATTAATTATCAACAAACTCCTCAGATAACATTCTCCAGTATAAATCCAATTCTCCTTAGCTACAAAAATACAGTAGAGAGATGTAGCAAATGTTTACCTCAGCACATTTATCAATTTACAGAACTCAGAAACCCTTATACTTCAACAAGGGCACAATTCAGAAATTCTGACACAGAGCCACAAAGTCAAAGGTTTAATCAATAATCGAATGCCAATCCCAATTAAATGAGCTCATATTTATAATCCATCCTTGGCCACAGTTTCCCAAAAAGAGCTTATGTTCACAACTCTTTTAAATAATAACTTCTAACTTATTATAATAATAAAGTATTATTATAATAATGTGACTTTATTATTAATTAATATTTTATATATATTAATTAATAAATATGAACTTATGTGATAAATCTCGCATCCACTGTTGATCAGGCCAAACGGACATAGCCATCCACTACACTACCAAAAATAGAATTACTATAAATAGTAAGTCCCCAGCCTAGGAAACTGCACACTAAATACTGGTCTGAAGCATTGACCATTGTCCATACCACCCTGCCAGGAATAGAAATTGACCAATTGACTTACTAAAAATAGTAAGTCCAGACTTACTAAAAATAGCAAGTCTGCCAACCTGGACCCTCAAAACCAGGCATCAACTCACGAGGGTCGCGATGATGAGCTAACAAAGCTCTGCCAATACCTGCTAAAAATGGGGTCATCACAGTTTACAAGTTTTATCATTTATTATGGTTGTGCTAGCATCATATGGGATATAACCAAAAGGAGCTATGACTGTTGAAATCAGCAAATAGGTTTATCAAGAAGAGAATCAGTATATGAGTTGAGGATGTTTATGTTCTGCTTCGAGACTCTATATGTATACGGTTATGGAGTAGTTGTTGAGTGTCTCCAAAGATCTCTCTGAGTATCAAGTTGTGCCTCCACCTGTATATAACTGATTGCATTCATCTCCTTAGAAACAATGCACATTTATGGATATACCTGGTAGACATGTTGATAGAATGTGGAGCACAAACATGGCACATTGACCGCTTGGCAGAACCCCTCAAAGAGGCGTGGTCTCATGGCGTGATTGCAGAATATGCATCAAATGATTTGTTAAAAAGAAGCTTCCAAGCGAATGTTATTGGTCGGTAAAGACAACTTCAAAAGGCAATGTTACTTCCTTTACTGCCTGCGTACCAGGAAACAGAGCCTTCGAACAGGGCTTGGGCATCCATCAAAGCATAGACACAAAATGCATTTGTTTCAAACATATTTTCCAACACCTAGCATTTTGTATAACAGACCTAATTGGATCTCCCAATTCTAATGCTTGATCATCAAGAAATATCTAAAATCCCATTTCCTCCAGCAAAAGCCACAGTATCTTTCGTGTTAGCGCCTCGATCAATATTTTTTTGAATTACATTAATAGGGAACGGATAGAAAGATAACGGTATATATACAAAGTGATATATGGAGAGGTAGAAAGGGGAGATATATATGGGTATAGAGGGGTGAGGAGATAATGAGAGGGACGAATGTATCAATGTAGAGAGGGATGTGTATTTAGATATAGAGAGATGAAGATATAGGGAGAGATAGAGAGAGGGAGAAGATATAGAGATAGAGAGTGGTAGAGGAAGAGATAAAGATAAAAATAGATAGGGAGAGCTAGAGAAGAAAAGATCAAAATATAAGAAGTAAGAAGGAGAAATAGAGATATATAGATGGTGAGATGGAGTAAGAGATAGATGAAAAAAAATAAGAAGATATATAGGGAGAGAAGGCTCCTAGGTAGAGATAAATGGATTAGATAGAGAGACCTCAAACATAGATAAGTATATATCTACAAATAGATATGAAGATGGGGAGGGATAAAGAGTGGGAGAGAAAAATAGGGGACATAGATGGAGGGAAAGAGATAGAGATGGAGATTTATGTGAAAAAGAGAGATAAAGATATATGTCCATCTAAATGGGGGAGATATATAGGGATAGAGAGGTACGGAGAGATAACAAAATAGAGGGAGAGGGAGAGGGAGAGATGGGGGAAGAAATATAATGATGTACAGATATAAAGGTATATGAAGGGGGTGATGGAGATAGATGGATAGATAGAGAGAGGATGAGAGAGATGGAATGATGAAGAGATAAGGAAATATAGAGAGGATGAGAGGGAGAGACCAACAAAGGGACAAATACTTAGTTGACCTTCCATAATATTTAAATGACCTTTCTATCACTCTCTATCCCTATATATAAAGATAAAGTAGAAAGTGATAGAGAAAGAGGTAGAAAGGGGGAGATATATAGGAATGGAGAGTGATAGAGAGGGAAACATAGAAAGGGGGAGATAAAGAGGAAGAGATTAAAAGATATATAGATGGTATAAGGAGATCTAGAGAGGACGAGAGGAAGTGACAAACAAAGAAATAAATACTTAAATGACCTTTCCATAACTCTATGACGTTCTCATTGCACACTAAGGTACGATTGCTAGTAATAATTATCTAAACTATTAAATAGAATATAAGCACAAATAAATATAAATAAGGAAAAAAAATTCCATTTTTAAATTTTCTTCTTATAATAATAAAACAAGTATTTCAATATATATATAAACTATTATAAAATAAGGATTCATCACTTAATGTGTTAATTAGACCCACCAAAATTAAACACATTAAAAAAACTTTAAGAAAGTCAATTCAAATGAAACAATATCAATATGTTTTATTACTTTTTAATCATTAAATATAAATATGCTTTATTAATTTTTTAACCATTACATATAAACTATTTATACCTAAATAACTTTTAAATTTAGAAGTTTAAAAGTTCATTATTATTGTAACACACTTCTTGAACCTAACTTAATCATCTTTTGAAAACAAGGATCCAAATATTTTTTTATTTTTTTTAAATGATTAGATAGCCTACATCTAATAAATGTGTTAATAGAAAACAATTTTAATAAGATCTTTAATCTATTTTAATATTCTTAATGGAGATCCAGTATATCAAACTAATACCCCTAGCCAATTTTAAAACACGTGCACAAAAATAAAATAATTGAGCATGTTTATGTAGTTACAAAGAAAATGTCTCATTATAGGCGTCGTCTCGTAATCACCTGACTTAAAAGTAATGCTAATATCTTGTCTTGACTAGAGCAAGGTTCCTTGGACTCTTTATTCTTTGAATTTTTTCAAAAAGTTTCTTAAGACTTGACTTGTGTTTCTATATTAGATATTAAAAGACTATGTATAAAAAATCTTACAAATTAAAAAATGTTATTTCATTATTCAATCCCTAAAAAAGAATATTTAAATAAAATCTTAATAATAAATTTTGTAGATAAGTGTTTTGAGAAAAAATAGGAAATATAAAAAAGGGGGGAAATGATTTGTGGAGCCATGTGTCATTTTTATCAATAAACACCCCTACTTATTTCAGCACTCCTTTTTTTCAATCCTTATTTTTAATTTTTAATTGCACTTAAGCAGCCACATAGAAACATGAAATAAGAAAGTTAAACAATAGTAATAGGAATGGTCCTTTCAAAAATTCATAAATTTAAAAAAAAATTTAAAAAAAAAATTTACAAATTTTAAATTTATTATTTTTATACTTTCAAATATAAATTATAAAATCAGAAATCAATGTAGTTATATGATTTCAAATATAATTTTTCCACATATTACTCATTTAAAATCAGCATAAATAGAGATTCTAAGAAATTAGAAGCAATTATAAGGTACTGTTCCTCTTATAACATGTCGGCATGCTGCTACTTACTACTTAGCTTATATTTGCTAGCAGCTGCAGCTAATGGCCCCATGGATGATAACGTTTGCAAAAATCTGAAAACAAAATTGTAGGCAAATAAAAAGGAGATAGGAAAAAATGGTGAAGAAAAATGTGTTATTTCTAGTCCCCTCTTTTTTCCCACAGCTTATTTTCATTTGATAAAAAATAACTGCTCCACAAAAATAAGAAAATTTAAGCAGCAACATAGGCACATAATATTACGCATTCGTTTATAAAAGAAATTTAATTCACAAATAAATCCTTATAAATAAATTTTAGATTTTATTATTTTTCTAATTTTCAATAAGAAAATTCTAAAATCAGTGTATTTAAGTCACATATATGAGTTCAACTATATCATGTCATTCAGTATTTACTAAATTAATATGTCTATATCACCCCCAAATATATGATGTCATTCCATTTTCACTAATTTCTAAAAGGAAAGAAGAATATTTGATTCTGTGAGCATTATCCACCGACCACTCCTTTAAAAGCCATATGAGCAATTCTTTTAACTGAACTCCCAAATATTTTCACTTTCCCAAATATTTTAATCACTTTCCATTTTAATGTTTGTTTTAACTGAACTCCCAATATTTTCACTTTCCATTTTAATGTTTCTCATAATCATAA
The DNA here is from genome assembly GCA_018584345.1 of Thuja plicata. Lineage (NCBI taxonomy): Eukaryota > Viridiplantae > Streptophyta > Pinopsida > Cupressales > Cupressaceae > Thuja > Thuja plicata. Next base: position 224,709 of record MU226883.1, on the reverse strand, counting down.
GTGATACTAAATTATCCACACCACATTCTCACATACCCAAACCATTCTATTCCAGAATTTCTTAACATTACCTTTTAAATCTTTTAACTTCATAATTAATGTCACTTACATGATAATTTTATTCAATTAATATTGTAATTTAATTGTCAATTATATTAATATTATAATTTAATTATCAATTATTTCTTCAATTTATAATTTCTATTAATTAGAATTGATCTAGATTGACCCACTATTCAAGATTCACTCTACTGGACCATTATACTTACCAACCTTTGTACCCCTGCTAAACTGTTATACTCCCAAATTTGTATGGACTACTAATTTTTTACGGATCAGATAAAATAATGTCCTGCTGATTTATCCAATAAATATTATAATTTAACTTTTAATCTACTGCTACATTAATGAAATATGGTAAGAAAAAATCGTTTCCTAATTACTTTTACTCACTTCCACATGAAATGAAATATGAAATAAAAAATCCTGATATTCCAAATATCTAAGGCCCCGTTTGTTTGCAGGAATTGGAAGTGACACTTCTCGGTTTTGGGAGTGACACTTCTCGTTTTTGCAAATCCGCTGTTTGTTTCTCTAAATTGCAATTCTGGATTTGTCAAGTAAAACC
>MU226883.1:202346-215409 GCA_018584345.1 Thuja plicata | reverse complement strand
TCAACGGCTTCAACGTGAAAATGGTGAAGATTTCTGTTCAGTTTGTTTTGCAGGGACTTCCATTGTTTACACCCGCGGAGTCAATGACCGCTGCATGGCAAGATTTCCATAATCCTGAGAATCACAACCGCCCAGTGGAAAATCAAAACGGACCTGACGGCCGATTATTAACTGCAAAACTGGACCCGACGGCCGATAAAATTGGCATTTGAAACCGGCATGCGAGCCCCATATTCCAATTCCACCTTTTCAAGTGGAAGATGGTATGCCCATTTTTTTGGCAAAATTGGCATATCGAAATTCCAATTCCATCCGTACATGTCAACCACAAACAATGGATTTGGAATTCGGAATTCGCAATTCGGGAATAACGGCCGATATGTCTGCGTCCAAACGGGCCCTAAGCCTTGTACATGCTCCTCAAGTGGTATTGTGGTAATTTGCATGTTAACTAGCATTTGTACTATTGAGGGGTGCAATAGTTATGTCGATAGTATAATATATATCAAATGATGATATTTTGGGGTCGATATAAAAAGTTTGGTCATATTATTTTTCATACATAGAGAAACATTTAGTGGAATATTTTGCATACTCAAAGGTTTCTACGTATGAGCATTTAATGTTTACTCAATATTTTATAAATGATTGGTTACAACATTCATTTGTTGAAGTCTTCGTATGAACATATGAAATGGTTGTCTAGTGATGATAAAATACAACAGAGCTACAACACGCCTCCAGAAACAATTGAAGCATGTGATACGACTACTTCATTTTTTGTATAATTGTATGTGGGCTATTTTGTGTTTTGAAGTATCGGTCAAAGGAGAAAGTCGACTGAATATGGAGGTCATCTAATTATTTCACTCTAAATATAACTGTAAAAAACCCAAATTTGAACAATTCTTTCGGTTGGGATTCAAGCAAGCAATCAAAAAAGTCACCATTTGAACAACCCTTTGAATTTCGTTTTAAAATTATCTATTTTTTATTACTTTACTCAAAGGTTTTTGCGCATGAGCATTTAACGTTTACTCAATATTTTATAAATGATTGGTTACAACATTCATTTGTCGAAGTCTTTGTATGAACATGTGAAATGGTTATCTAGAGATGATAAAACGCAATAGAGCTACAACACGCCTCCAAAAATAATTGAAGTGCATGATACGACTCCCACATATGGCAAAATGCTCAGGTAAAGCATATATATTTTTTCTAAGGGAAAAAATGTGGTCAAACAACCATACCCAAGTCAAAGGTAGCAATATGAAATGGGTAGTGTATGAAGGTCAATCTGCCTGAAACGCAAAATAATAAGCAAACGAGGAGCCCCCCTAAAACATGATTTTGATGTTGACCAAAATGTAGCTCATGACAAAGACAAATGTTTCATCAAAGAGTAAGATTAGTCAAGAGTGTCATGGAAGGTAATGGTCATGAAATGAACAACAGACAATCAATTTGAATACGAATAGAGATAGTGGCAGTAAGAAAACCCTTATCACATCAAAGAAAAGAGTGAAGTGGCAGTGATCTTGAAAGATAAACACAAAAGCAAATTGTGGTATGCATAGGACAAGAAACATGTATGCTAGTTGAGTGTGAAAAGCAGAAAAAAAATAGTAATAAATAGATGAATCAACAAGAGCAAATTTTGATTCAAATGAAGACATGTATACTACTCTTGATGAAATATTTTGAGATTCATTTTTTTAGTAACAATGGCCATCAGAAGGCCATATTGGTACCAGTAACAATTTTTCAGAAGTTGCAAGTTAAAAAATTAAGAGCATAGCAAGTCAAACACAAGAAATGCAGGGGCAGTCATAGTTGTATAGGATTGATACTAAAGAGACCTAAAAGGTGGTGGAATGAAGATCTTCAAACCTACTCATTTGTCAATAAACGACAATTCAAATTTATATAGAGTGAAGGGAACAAATATGTTTTGCAGACACCAATAATTGGAGAAACTTGCCACTATGCAGTTAAGATAGGAAAGTGGCTAAAATGTTAGGACAACAAAATCTATTTTTAGCAATAATGGTATTTTATCTAATAGTAAGTAGCACTGTCAACAACTCTGATAAGAGTGTAATTGGGGTAATAAGGATTTGTAGATACCTGCAATTTAACATAAAAAAATCTCAACCACAAAGAGATTTGTTAGGGAGTTAGTGTACTATCGAAAGAGGAATCAAATAAACAACATGCATAATCATTTAAACATAATCAATTTAAAAAGTCATAATCATGCAAACCAAGAATCCTCCTTCATTGCTCTCCTTCTCTATGCAATGTGGACTCTCAAAAATGAGCTCGATTTGCCAACATAAGAACTCAAAGCGATTGTGGTGTTGCGGTTTTTTGTGGTTAACAAATTAAAAGCATTAGCTCTTTATTTATAAGAATTTTGGGGTTCTAATCAAGATTCCATGATTGGTGGGACTGAATGTCTATGATTGAAGAGTTAAACTTAGAGTGAGTGGGAGTTGAACTCAATTGATAGCCTATTGACAGATGGATCTGTTAAGAGGATAGATTAAAGAGTTGACTAATTTGATTGAAGACTTTAACTGATGAGGTGGAGTAGAAGACTAGATAGATTAAATTGATAACTGATTTGATTGATCAATTAGGGGAGAGAATTATGGAGTTAACTGAAACTCGTAATTGGAGGGATAAATTTTATTAAATAAATTAAAAATATTTATTTATTTGCACATGTGAGGAATATAAATAAATAATTAATCTTTATTTATTTATGATATAAATAATTAATCTTTATTTATTTATGATATAAATAATTAGTTAATTAAATAACTATTATTTAATTATGAGAGGGAAATTGATTCCATCTACTAACCTCAATGGGTGTTCTAGGATGGGTAATGGAGAGATATGGCATTCAATTGACCATTACAGTCAACTTGTTTTCGAGGGTTTCAAAATTAAAAATTCACTTCTCAAGATGCTCAAAATGGGAACTTTTCTCATGACAAGCTAAATCCTCAGTGGGTATTTAAGGATGGCAAATGGCAAGATATCTGCAAATCTGGGGTTTCCATCTGATGACGGGTAGGGTTGCTAGACAATGATAGCAAGGCAGACGGAGGCATCAAACAAAGATGGGGTTTTGGAATTCCAGCCGCACCAACAGTTCTTCTCATGGTTGTTGATCGCTCGTTATAAAGGCTCATAAACTAGGCATAATCCTTTAACTTGAGGATTGGACATCCAACTAAGCACTTTATCCTCTTTATAAGAAACTCATTTAATATGTCAAACCCAGGGACATGTTACTTGAAACAGGCCAGCAAAATATATGCACCAAGTACTTTCTCAACCAATCACTTTATAATCGCTACAGGAAACAAATGTTAGAAAGAAACTATTCTATGTCTATAGGAAGTAAATGCTTTTGAAGGGAAACTATACTATTACTGCATGAAATGAATGCTTGAAAGAAAGTTAAGTTATTGTTGTGAAAGAAAATACTTGAAAGTAAATGATGGAAGTGAACGCTGCTAGCAGAATGGAAGAGTGCACAAACTAACTACAATGCCTTAGTTACTCTGCTGCTTGGCTGCAGGAAGCTATAGCTATCTTGTGACTTTGGTTGCAAGAGTTGTTCAGTATGGGAATTGAAATGACGGAAATGTAGGACAGCTAACTAAACTAAAATGAATCTAACTATGGATTCCTCACCAAGTGGCCCCCCTTGGGTGAGTACCCAAAACACTCAATTACATGAAATTAATCTCAACACTTCATTTTCTCATTAAAATGAATAATAGAGTACAACGATTCTCATAAACAGTAAAACAACATAATTGAACTATATTGCAACTATAATAATAATGCCCTCCTTCTCACGCAGGAGCGTGGCTTTATTTAAAGGAAAACATCTAACTGCTAAACTCAACACACCCTAAGAAAAGGTAGAGCTTTTATTACAAACAACTAATAGAAAGGAAAGCTAGAAAGCAGGAAATGGAATCGGTCCAGAAAAGAGGAAAGAACTGCTTGGACAACACATCTAACTTCCCACTCTCTCCTAGATTTCATCAGGGAACTTATTGCATTTGTCAAGTCTTCGCTCAACCGTCTCCACCTCGATTAACCAGAAACCTTTCGCTACTGCTACGTCGATGTTCCATCCGTGTGCGTCTGCTGCAAGACCGAGTCAAGCGTCCAGCACATGGATGTGCTCACCTGAACAAGATGATGATTGCTACTTTGATGTGTTGCATTTAAATTGTTAGGATAAAAGCATTCATGGAAAATAATCATTAAAGTACATATGCATTATCTATCGCTCAATATGTTAATTCATCCATAAAACATGATCATGATTCCATAGTAATAAACAGAGCATGTTCATCCAGATAAAGCATATTAAGTAAGCATATGTCCATAGCATAGGTTCAGTGGTTGACTACCACATATTAACAGTTTTAAAGCATAAAGTATTGGAGTAAATAAGATAAAACATGGCAAAAGACCTATCAAAAGTTCTCCTAGGATATCTAAAGTATGTCATTAAAATGGCCTATCATTTTTCCCCCTACGAAGACTAGTGTCGGTCCTCAGGCACTGAGACATTTTGGATCTTTGCAAGAACCCGGAGGTCTCCTTCTTGTGTCTCTCCAATCATGGAGGTGCCCACTCGCCAATAGAATCCATCTGTCCTCTCCATCTTCACGCATCTTCTTTGTTCTTGTTGCTCATCCAGTTCATTATCCACACACCTGTATAGCGGCCATAAAAGTAGAGGAGGCTAAAAGGTAAGTGACAACCATCTTTCGGGTCGTGGCTGACGTCATAGGTGTATATACTAGTGAACACGTTGCATTGTAGCTCGTAGGTTGATCACACTGTGTGGCTCTGCCTTTTTGAGTGCCATAGTTGATCCCCCCATCTCTGCTTTAATCCCTTGGTTGCTTTGTCCCCATCTGCTAGTGACAATCTCTCAAATGCCACAAAAACTTCCTCACGGCTTTCCAGAATTCTTTTTCTGGGTGCAGAATCATGAAACCCATAAAAAATTTACATCCAATCATAATAAGGTCGTCGAGGTGACCGACTTTTAGTATGAAGAGGCAATGAAATGGACTGTTCAAGGATTTTGTACCTATGCAATTGTTCTCCATAATTAATCTCATTTTGGGTCCAGGAAAGGAGGGCAAACAAATGAATATCGCCAACAAAAAGTAGGGGATTCCAATCAATGTTACAAGGAACAACATAATTATGAATATATAACAAGCATAAAAAATTCTGGACACAGTAAGGTGATGTATTATATGTGGCCACAAATTCCTATGGGGTTCCTATGCCTGAGTTGAGATCTCGAAGGACTCTCATTAACTTAAACATTAGGAATTGCTCCTTAAGGCATATGGTATAAACCCTTGGTGGTGGTCTGCACTTTATTAAATCTAGAATTACGTCTGTGATGTCATTCATTTTACTTTGTAGGAATTCAATTTCTTGTTGTTTCCTCTCGAGTTCCCTTCTCAAATTTTCCTTTTCTAACTCCCACGTTGACTTTTGATATTGCATTTCATTAAAATAGTCAACTGAGAGAGCATGAACAGTTACCTCTTCTGGCTTCATGTGTGGGACTGGCCTGGCTGCTTATTGGCCTTCCTCTTTCTTTGCACAAACTGGCACATTATCTGGAATGAGGGCCTTTTCCTCGTGATTTCCCTCTTGTCGAGAAGAAGATTCTTTTCTGGCTCCTTTGGGTTCTGCTAACTCTAGAATTATACACTCTACCTCTTTACCCATACCAGCGGCTGCAGGATCCTCTTCCATTATATCCTTTTGTTTTGCAAATGGACTACCTGCTTGTGGTTGTTCTTTTGAAGGCTCCTTAGAGGAGACATGAGAAGAGTCAACCGTAACAGGGGAATCTTTGTTGTTTGTTTGTGTAGTGTTCAAACAAACACTTCTTTGTAATGGAGTATCAACAGAAGCTGCAGGATGCTTCTGTGAAATTTTTCTTTTCTTGATAGGTGTGGCTGCAGGAGAAACAGTAAAAACAGGAACATCTTGACTCATATATTCTGCCATCTTGGCCTTACCCTTACCCTTTATATCTTTTTTCTCAACTTTTAGGGTCTGAGAAATTGTGGGAACATCGGTTTCTCCACTCCCTGAGGTAGGGTTTGGATGGCCGGATGCCACATTCTCCTCATTAATTCCTGAAGGAGAAGGATTTCTAAAAGGTTCCTCTTTCTCAGCAAATTCCTCATCCTTATCAGGGTTATTCTCTTGTTGTTCGTGAATTTCGGGTCGTGACCTTTCTCCATGCAACTGAACATGAGGTGCTTCAATAAATCTGTCCTAGGACATGGGAGAGACATCCTGCAGTGACCTTTCCACCAAGAGCTTGATTAAGCTGTGGTGGGTCATTACATTATGCCGCCCCTTCCTTACCTCTTCAGCACTTAAATTTAAAAGGGCATAAAGAAAATTGGGGACATTTACCAAACGATCATGCTGTAAATGACTCAATAATTTGAAGTGCACTGCATGTAGAAAGGAAAAATGGCCTTCACGGTTAATGTACCTGATAATATGAACTTCCAACTAAGGATACTCTCGTGGAAGAGATATATGCTTAACACCCTATTTGATGTAATCTACTAGAGCATTTGTTGGTAAAGAAAATTATGCTCTAGCTATGAGTGCATCGTGCCCATGAGAAAATGCTTCTCCTGTGGAAGGAAGTCTAGAGACCGACAATTCTTACTTTAGAAGCTTCTACTCGCAACCCTTTGGTATACGCAACACCATTGTTGTAAATCCTCAAGAATTTTAGTGTCGTGGCTTCATCATGACCATTCAACCTTACAAAGTAGGTCAATCATCCAACTCTGTTAAAAACCTAAACATTGTCCTGGTCTTGTAACAATGCCAAGTGGTTTGTTGGTTCATGCCATATAGGAGAACCACCCATCATGATGTTTGAAAACTTCAACAATTTCTGAAAAACTCTAAAAAACCCTCTTATTCCATTGTTACTATTAATTATGTCTGTTGAAATGCCACTTCTCTGCCCAGAATTTGAATAAAGCTTTTTGGTTTTCTGGGTAATGCAAACAAGACACAAAAGAAATTTTTGAAATAGTGCTGTAAATATAGGCTGGGAGTTTGAGTTTTAAAAAGACAGGGCTGATTGCGAAATGTTACACGCAGGGGTTGTTAAATCATCATTTTGACATGACGACATAGTATAATTCCGGTAGCAAAAAATATTAATGATAAAGGATGACAATCATGACAACATATTTGAAACTGACGGGATATTTGAGCTGATGGGATATTTCATTTATTACACACAAAACTTATTTACTGCCCCCTACGAAAAAGGTGACAAGTGTCTGCACTTGCATGGCGAAAAAGTATGGCAAAATCATGGACAAAACGCTATATTAATTACAATGTATCATAATGATATTAAATGAAGCAAAAAAAATTTGAAATAATAAAATAATGTGTACCTTTGATTATTATACCTTGATATACCCAAATCTGGAAAGATTTGATGATGTGTGCAGAGCAAAAATTCAAGCTGGCACAATAATGAGGTGACGTGAATGTGATGATGGCAGAAAAAGTGATAGAAAAGGTGATGGGATGACTTTTTTATTATGGACAAGCAATTTTCATGGGAAATGAAAATTTTACTATGACTGCATGTGGAAAAATGTCAAAGAGACGACCGTAGCAAATAATTACTCTGGTTGGCTGTTGGAATGCCCTCAATAGGAAGAGGTCCTTCAGCTCCAAGAAAGTCTTCAGCTGCAAGAGGTCTAGCTGGGGCAGGAGAAATCTCAAATTGCCACAGGAAATCGACCTTTGTCTCAAGTTTATGGTACAGGCGAAGCCTGTGACCATTCACTAGTAACTTGAAACGTATAGGATTGATGGTGGATAACTGAACTGCCCCATTAGAATAAACATATATAATCTCATAAGGTCTAAGCCAATGTGTTGTAAGCTTACCTTGGGTTTCTTGGAATTTGGAGTCATATAAAAGAGCCCAGTCGCCAGGAGCAAACTGTTTGGTAAGGATATGAGAATCATGCCACTTTTTCCACTGTGTCTGTACCAACTCAGTATGTTGCAGGGAGGCTTTCCTTATCTCATCCAACTGGTTAAGCTGCAGGATCCTGTGGCATTGTGCTTCAGTAAGATCAATGTTGAGATGTAATGTTGTGCGTAAAGTCTTATGTTCAAACTCAATTGACATCATAGTTGTTTTTCCATATACCAACTCAAAAGGAGTAAACCATGTTGTTGTTTTCCATGTAGTTCGATAGGCCCATACTGCTTCTTGGAGGTGACTGCTCCAATACTTCTTGTGTAACTATACTGTCTTCGTGAGGATAGCTTCTATCTCCCTGTTGGTGATTTATGCCTGACCATTCGCCTGTGGACGATAGGGGCTAGATTTTCGATGGTGAATATTATACTCGTTCATCATAGCAGTAATCAATGTAGAGGTAAATTGAGCTCCTTGATCAGTGACTAACCCTCTGGGTACACCATAACACATGAATATCTCCTCATATAGAAACTGTGCAACCCTGTTATCCCTGGCATGCTTCATGGCTCTAACTTCCACCCACTTGGTCACATAATCAGTACATAGAAGGATGTACAAATTGTCATCTGATGCAGTACTGATGGGACCGAAAAAATAAATTCCCCATTTAGCAAATGGATTCACCACTACATGATGAAAGAGTGTCATTTCATCAGATTTAGTAGGCCACCCCATCCTCTGACATTGATCACACTTCCTAGTGTAATTGGTTGAATCCTTCTAGAGGGATGGCCAGTAGTAACCAGTATTAAGTACCTTCATGGTTGTCCTTTTGGCAGAAAAATGTCCTCCACAGGGCTCATCATGACAATCCCATAGGATGTCATAAGTTTCATCCTCTCGAATACATCTTCTCAATATTTGGTTGGGGCCAGTATAGAATAAACAACCAACAATCCGTGAAAAGTTGAAAGTTTTCTCTATTAGTAATCACTTTTCCTTTAGGGAGAAGTGTGGAGGTACCTTTTGGGAAACCAGGTAGTTAGCAATATCAACGTACCAGGGAGCTTGAGCTACAATGGAGAACATGTGGTCATCAGAGAAACTATCATCAATGGCCATAGGTTCATCAGCATTCTACAGTCGTGAGAGAAAATCGGCCACCATATTTGATCTACTTGGCTTATCTATGATAGTAATGTCAAACTCCTGTAGCAACAACAACCACCTAGATAACTTCCCTATGACTGCAGGTTTGTTAGCCAGGTATTTAATGGTTGTATTATCTGTATGCACAAAGATTTGATAACCAGTGACAGTGGCAGAATTTGTTCAAAGCATAGATAACAGCCAATAGCTCCTTTTCAGTACTATATAATTCAACTCAACACCTTGAAGATTTTTGCTAATGAAATAAATAACATGTTCTAGAGTACCTTCCTTTTGTCCAATAACTGCTCCAACAACATGATCATAGGCATCTATATGTGTGTGGAATGGGAGGGTCCAATTAGGACCTTGCAAAATAGGTGTCTGAGTCAGAATAGACTTCAGCTGCAGGAAGGCTTCATCATAGTCTGATGTCCGGATAAAGTCAACATCTTTAGTGAGAAGTGAATACATAGGACTGGTCATCTTGCTGAAGTCCTTTATGAATCTTCTGTAATACCCAGCATGACCAAGGAAGCTTCTAACATCTTTCTGTTTGGCTGGGGTTGGCAGATTCACAATGACTTTAATTTTGGCTGGATCTACCTGAATGCCAAGAGCAAATATATAGTGACCAAGCACTACTCCTTCCTGCATCATCATAAAACACTTCTCGATATTTAGAGATAGGTTGTGTTCTTTGCACCTGGCGAGGAATTTTTCCAGATTTTCCAATGCTTCCTCATAAGTTTCACCATAAGTTGTAAAGTCATCCATGTAGATCTCCATACAATCATGGGAAACGTCAGCAAAAATATTGATAACTACTCGCTAAAAAGTAGTAGGAGCGTTGTAGAGGCCAAATGGTAAAACTGGATAAGCAAAAGTCCCCCATGGGCAGGTGAATTTTGTCTTTTCCTGATCCTCTAGGAGAATCTGGATTTGATTGTATCCATTGTACCCATCCAAGAAAGAAAAGTACTTCTTTCCAGCTAGAGATTCCATAAGTTGGTCAATGAACGGAAGAGGGAAATGGTCCTTTTTAGTGGCATTGTTAATCTCTCTGTAACCCACACACACTCTTCACTTACCACCTTTCTTAGGAACTATGGCTAGTGGGGAAACCCACTCGTTGTCTGAGATAGGGTATATGAAACTAGCTTTAAGCAGTTTTTGGAGTTCGGCTTTAACTATCTCACGGAGGGCAGGGTTGGCACGCCTTTGAAATTGCCTTACTGGGGGTTTATCTTCCTTTAGATAGATCCTATGAGTGCATAACTTTGGGTCAAGACCTTTCATATCAGCATAATCCCAAGCAAAAGTTGTAGTATGGTTCTTCAGTAACTTGGTCAATGATGTTTGCTACTGAGGAGTAAGTTTGCTATTAATGTTCAAGCAACGGTCAGGGGAAACTTCCAGTTGATTAGTGAGCTCGACCATAGATGCATCTGTCAATGAGGGCACTTGGATCTCATAGGGAAGCATTTGGCGATATAGTTGATTGGATGCAGGATAAGATAATTGGTAATCAGAGTACAACAGCTACAGGGAGTGGTTTTGGAAGGAACTATCCAAAGGGTCTAAGTTCGATCCATACTAGTTATGCATGATGTTGGTGACTACTTTATCTTCATCCTGAAGCTTCAGGAAGGGATCCCTTTTTAACATCATTAATTGAGAGACTGAATTAATAACTTCAGCTTCCTCTCCTACATCTGGCCATATGCGAGAGGCTAATTCTATTTGAGGTTGAGTAGGAGGATAGAACGCCAAGGTTTTGGTGTACTGACCATAATAAATGGTCATATCTCCTGACCGACAATTGATATAGGCATTAGCGGTATCCATCCAAGGACATCCAAGAATAATTGGATAGCCTCCTAGGGTAGCTTTTGGCGAGAGGATCATGAAATCTACAGGGTAGGACCAAGACTCAAGATTAACCACAATGTTCTCCACCACTCCATCAAGCTTTACAGTCAAACTATTTGTGAACTACAAGATAGTAGGTGTATTTTGGAAGTTGGTGATACCAAGGCGTTGCATGATGTCCTTGGTCATGATATTAATGGTGGCTCCAAGACCAATCAAGGCATTTTTTATAGCAGTCCCATTAATAATGACCTCGACAACAGGGCTGCCAAGGTCAGAATATTTTGGGATGGTAAGCTTCCCTAACATGATGTCCGCTAGTTTGCCCAGGACATGGACAGTTTGGGGATCCTTCTTCTTGTGGGCAGGATTTTTTTTTGGGTCTGTAATAGTTTTTTGATTTATATATTAAGGAAAAATATTACATCTTAAATATATAAGCCTAGAGGCTTAACAGCTCGAGAGAGCGAGAAAATAACAACTAAGCCTAATAGATAGTAAGCAAAAGCAGGCTGGGAGTGTGATTACAACAGAGATTACATTGTGCATAGAAGAAAACTGAGAGAAGACAAGGGAGAAAAAACTTGAGGCATATAAAGCACTCAACCATATACAAAATTACTAACAAAGGATCAGAACCACCATGGATATGACTTCGTTCCTCTGCATGCTGTTTACCATGCCTCTGCCTGTGTTTCTGCCTGGGGACTTCCTCAAAAATAGCTATGTCCCTTAACTCCACCGGCCTTGCTAAGTCTTCCACCATAGACTTCAGTGTCTTCCAATTACTTGCCATATCCTTTTGATAAGCACCTTGGTTGACATTTCCCCACTAGGTGAGAAAGGGGACACGACCGTAGTTGAAACCATCCTTTAATTCAACAAAACATTCACTGTAGTCAAACCCTAAACCAAGAACAACCCATTCAAGTATTGATTCGAGACCCAGAAGTAACTCTGGATCAAAGAGGAGTTCATTTATGTGTTTGACTTCATTCTCAGACTCCCCAAGCTGCAGGGCCCAAGCTATCACTAAGGAGATGATATCAACATTGGATCTACGCTTAGCAAATCTCTCCTGATATTGGTTGCCAAGGACATTTTGAACAACAATAGCCTACCCTTCATGTTTTATATTCAACAAGCCTAAGATCCTCTCAATGTTGGCTGGTCCCTCAACTGCCTTTTGCTGCTTCTTGGTTCTGACCGAGAATGTAGCTTCCATGTCGACCTCGGTAGAGAAAAGACAGAAATGGAAACAAATAGAGATGCATTTGAAGGAGGTCAGGGGTGGTTTTAAACTACAAACAGGCTGGAGTAAGGGAGAAGTTTGCAGTCAGATCAACTGACAATAGCTCAAATTAGGAATCTTTCCTAAAACAGAGTGAAGTCCTGTTGGATTTAAAACATGAGAACTATATTTTTGCCATGAGGCTCTGAAAGGTGTTGAAAACCATCCTCCCTAATTTGACAATATTCCTTGACAGGAAAGTTACACCACCAATTCAGGAAGAGTAGTTCGAGAATTGTCCATTTGATTTTTCAGCAGAAACTGTCATCCACTTGCAGCAAACACATCGAACAAAACATCCTGCAAGTAGTAGCATTACATCCTTTCACCCATTGTCGTGGTTCATTTGCAGTAGTCACATCAATCATTGCAATTCACAAAATGTTGAAGGTAGCACCTGCACAACAGTTCTTATCAAAAAACACGAGCGTCAACCTGCAACAAAAAAAACATAGCTTAGTTGCAAAAAATCTCTTTAGAGAAAGTTTCAAAATAGGGCTCATTGCTCATCATAGGACTTATAGCCCATTTAGAGACTATATCTATCTCCTGGTTTCCTTTGTTAGAGTAATAGTCTATCGGGTTACTAAATTAAATCATTATGATCTAATTAGTAACTTACCTATTTACTCTAGTTTGCTTCAGCTAACCTTAGGGTTTCCCTTTTAGGGTTTCGTGATTCCTTT
>MU226883.1:161395-200136 GCA_018584345.1 Thuja plicata | reverse complement strand
GAGCACATGATGTCTCTGGCTTTTTGGCCTCCATAGCCATGCTTTTTTCTCTTCTGTCTTGCTTCTCCTCGTAGCAGTTATGCATGCAGGTTTCTTGGGTTGATTTGCAGTTCAGCAAATCTAACATCCTTCTCTAAGGACATGGGAGATTTTGAAGTCCAGGAATGAGCGAAGGAGATGAGAGATTTCATCAATCATATTCTTCAGATGCCAAGCATTGGCTGCCCCATTTTTTATTGTAGCGATTATAATTTGTGAATCACCTTCTAAGTGTATATTCTGAAGGTTCAACTTTTTAGCCAATTGTAAAGCCAAGACTATTGCTTTGGCTTCAGCTTCATTATTAGTTCCATTATTGAGCCTCTGAGCAGCTAGAGCAAGAATATCTCCATTGCTATATTTGACAACAACACCAGCCCCTGATGGTCCCGGGTTGCCTTTAGAGGCACCATAAAAATTAATTTTGACCCATCCTGGACTTGGTTTATCCCATTTCAACTCTGATCTTCTATTATTCTGAACATGCAAATCTTTAATATTACCATTCCTAAGTTTCAAGCTTGGCCAATTACAGTGAAGTTCCCTGTCGGCCTTGGTGTAAAGAAAACTACTCATAGAGGTGGTAAGAGCTACTTGTATAGTCTCTTGAATGGCACTAAAGATGCTCGCCTTGATGCTAGATAGAGATCTTTCCTTATCTTGAAAGATGCGTCTATTGCGTTCTTTCCAAATCTCCCAAATGATGATGGAGGGGCATGCATTCCATAACCCAGATATGGTTGTTTTCTTTTGGGGGATCGGCCAGCTTTGAAACACTTCTTTGATGCCCTGCTGAAAGGGTCCAATCAACCCCAATTTTTATTTAACCATATCCCAGCATGCAGTTGAGAAAGGACACTGAACAAGTAGGTGATCCACATCTTCCTGAGCTGATTTACATAACACACACCGAGTTGGACCTTGGAGACCAAAATGTTTCCTCCTTTCAGCTGTTAAAATCCTTCTTTGCACTGTTATCCATGCAAAGGTTCCTACCTTTGGTAAGCAGTGTCTATCCCATAATATTTTTGTATTCGAAGGTAATAAATCCTCCTCAGTCTCTTGGGATTGGAACCCAAGCTTTACCGAATAATCCCCACTCTTGGCTTTACTCCAAATAATCTTATCTGAATGCTCAATTCTGGTGAATTTTCTTTTGTTCAGGAGATCTGCCATAAGGTCTTTCTGCGGGGCAGAGAGGATAAGACCATCCAAAGGTTTCCATTGCCACATGGGTCCAAGAGGGGACTCCCTACATTCTAGGTAATCCACCACCTTGGAACCCCAATTATTGGTGAAGAGAGTTCTCATATCATCAAATCTTCTGTCTTCTTTTAAAATTGGGTGATTATTCCAGGAGTCATCCCAGAACAATGCTTTGTTTCCCTTGCCAACATGCCAAGAGACATGTCTAGTGATGATAGATCTGCTATCTAGAAGAAAATTCCAGAGTGCGGAGCCTTTGGGGGGGTTAACAATGGTGAGGATTCTTTCATCCATCGAAGAGTCTAAGTATTTGGATCAGAGTATCTTAACCCATAAACTATCCGGTTGGCAACACATATGGCAAACTAGTTTGGCCCCCAAAGCCAGGTTCATCTTTCGCCAATCCTTCAGTCTAGTTCCCCCATTCTGCTTCCGCATACAAATCTTATCCCAAGCGATGAGGGGCCATTTATCTCCTTCTTCTACCCCATTCCAAAAGAACTTCCTCATTCTTTTAGCAATGGCATCTAAAACTTTGTGAGGGATCTTGAAGCAGCTCATAGAGTAAATAGGAAGGGCTGACACCACAACATGGAATAAAAGACTTCTGCCTGCCGATGTAAGCCATCTGCTTTTCTAGCCCTCCATACGGTTAAAGCAAGAATCCATAAGAGATTTCCATAGGTTTGGTTTGGAGGCACCATCAAATAAAGGCACTCCTAGATATTTGCTCGGAAGCTTGCCTATCTTGATTTGCATAACATCACTAATTTGTTTTTGCAAATTGTTGGCAGTATAAAAGAAGAAGATCTTTGATTTATGCCAATTTACACTTTGACCAGTGGCCCTACTGTAATGGTCTAAGGTAGACTTTATGACATGAGCCTCAGGAAGAGAAGCAACTCCCATCAAGAGGTTATCATCCACAAATTGCAAATGTGTAGAGGAGGGAATACCTGCTGCAATCTTGATCCCTTGTCAGTTGCCATTCAATCTTTTGATGATGATAAGTCTGCCCAATACTTCAGCCATAATTATGAATAGGAAGGGGGCAATGGGGTCCCCCTATCAGATTCCTTTTGAGGTTTCAAAAAAACCTTGAGGGCTGCCATTCACAAGAATAGAAAATCTGGGGGTGTTAATGCAGCTGGCTATCCATTTCACCCAGCCTTTTGTGAATCCAAATTTTATCAGTATCCTTAGAAGAAAGTCCCTATTAACATGTTCATAGGCTTTCTTGATATCAATTTTAATCAGCATTCTATTGACTTTTGCAGCCTCAATTGTGTGCATTGCTTCATGTGTAATAATGATGCCCTCAAAAATAGATCTATTGGGAGCAAATCCACTCTGTTCTTCAGAAATAATATGTTTAAGAATGGGCTTGAGCCTATTTGCAGCCACTTTGACTATAAATTTATAAACATTGTTGCATAAAGCAATAGGTCAAAAGTCAGAAAAAGAGTTAGTTACAGATTACTTGGGGATCAAAGCAATGAAAGTGTTATTGAAATTCTTTAAGATAAACCCTTCAGCTCTAGATTCTTCAACTATTTTCCATAAGTCTTTTCCTAATATGTCCCAAGTTTTTTGAAAAAAGAGTGCTGGAAAGCCATCCAAACCCAGGGCTTTGTCTCCTCCCGTGTCAAATAATGCTTTCCTAACCTCTCCTAAAAAGACAGGGCTCATAAGCTTTTCATTATGTGTTGTTGTGACAGTGTTCGGGATGAGGTTGAACAATTCCTCATCATCATGCCTTGGGAGCTAATTTTGATTAAAAGTCTCTTGGAAGAAGTTAACAACTTCCTGATTTATAATCTTGGGATTTGAGGAGGTAACCCCTTGCTCAGTGGTGATATTATAGATTTTGTTACCCGATCTTCTGGTCTTGACAGATTTATGGAAGAATTTAGTATTACGATCCCCTTCTTTGAGCCAGGTCTCTCAGGATTTTTGTTTCCAATGGATTTCTTCTTTGGCCAGCACTTCTTTGTAGAGTCTTAAAAGATTTTGTTCCTCTAGATAAGAGTTTTCATCGATACCTTCAGCTGTGATCTTATCATTAAAAGATTGCAAGCTTTGTTCTAGTTGCATCTTTTCCACAAAGATATCTTTAAAAATTTCTCTATTCCAAATTTTAAGTTGGTCTTTAATAAATTGTAGCTTTTTAAAGAAAATGAAGGACTTATTTCCTTCTTATTTTGGAGCATTATTCCACCAATGTTGAATGTTGGTTTGAAAATCAGCCACCCACAACCACATTGCTTCAAATTTGAATGGGGCTCAGTCAAGATTAACATCTTCTTGTATATTATAGAGAATCGAATAGTGATCCAAGCCAACAATTG
Source organism: Thuja plicata (assembly GCA_018584345.1). NCBI lineage: Eukaryota > Viridiplantae > Streptophyta > Pinopsida > Cupressales > Cupressaceae > Thuja > Thuja plicata. The sequence continues at coordinate 196,543 of MU226883.1, read as the reverse complement.
GTAGGATATCTGTTGTGCATAACCAGTCCTGATCCTCCCAGTTACCCATAAGAAAAATTTTGTCTAGCTTCTCCGCAATATTTGTGAACCCACTTCTCCTGTTGGTCCAAGTGAAATTACCAGATCTGAACTTTAGCTCTGTTAACCCATTATTAAGAACAAATTCAGTAAAGTAATTCTGACTTTTGCTTAGCCATCCCTTGCCACCTTTCTTGTCTGAAGGGTAGAGAATGGAATTGTAGTCCCCACCTAATATAAAGAGATCATCCTCCTTTTCCATGAGAAGATTTGATAAGTCATTCCAAAAAACTTTCTTTTTGTTAGGGTTATTAGGGCCATAAACATTGAATAAATAAAAGCGAGACAACAATTGATTAGAAGATACCTCAATCCATTGCCAATTTGAAGACTGATTGAGTAGGACTACCTCCACCGCCCTGTCATCCCAAATAATACCAAGGCCACCAGAGGCACCATTTGCCTCTGAGAAACCACTTTTCCATCTACAAAATCTATTCTGAAAGAACTTGATGTCATCACCCTTGAGTTTGGTTTCTTGAAGTGAAATGATGTCTGCCCTCGCTTGGTCAAGACCTCGTTTGAGCAAGCGAGATTTTTTAGGGGCATTGCAGCCCCTAACATTCCAAGAGAGGAGTCTCATTGCTTCTGGGAAAAGGTGAACCTTTTCCCTGATCTCAATAGTATTGATTGGTCTATTGCACACCCAGCTTGCTCTAGCCTTTCTTTGGTGGATTTCCTACCCCTTCTTTTCTGTTCCCCTAGTTTGGGTTTTTTTATCAAAGACATAGAGGGATTTAATCCCCTTTGTTCCAAAACATTGATTATGTCCTCCTCTCCCAAAAAATCACCATCTCCCTCATCACTAAAGTAGCTAACATTAGAGGTCGTGTCAAGGAGGTTATCTCCACTATCTCTGGCATCATTTAGAGAACTTTCCAAATTGCGAATGGGGAAGATTTGTCCTTCAAGATTATTATCTGCATCCCGATTATGAGGAGACATATCCTGTGCATCCTGAAGTTGATTGAGAGTGGCCAAGATGGGGTGAAAGCAACTGATGCGTTCCTGAGAAGACTGCTTAGGAACAGGTCCATAGATGAACAAAGAGGGAGAGGATTTTTTATAGCTTCAGTCAGACCATGGTCGGGTTTGGCTAGAGGGTTGAACCCGGGTGCATCCTTATTTAGAGTTGAAGGCTTAGAGGAGGGAAGATAACCAGGTGCCTCATCTCTGGATTTGGCTGGAGACATTTCAATATCCCTACAAGTAGGTAGAGGAAGGCTCCCAACACAACCTGTCAAAAGGTCAACACCTACATCAGTAGAGTCTGGTTGATCAGGAAAGTCGGGTTTGTTGTCCCAGTCACCTATCTTGTCTTTCAAGTGGTCAGGTGACTGTGATATGATATTAATAGAGTCAGGCACAATGAGAGACAGAGGGGTTGATTTCACCACTTAGGTGGAAATTTGACTGTATGAATCCATCTAAAGGGAGGCCTTAGGGGAGTTTTCTATGATTTTGTGATTCACCATAGGGGTAGCATGATTGTCTGGAGAAGAGGAGACGAACTCCATTGTTCTGTTAAAAATCATGTCCTCTTCATAAAGGATCAACCACTTAGGTTGAGTCATCCGACATGCTTCACACTCCTCAATCCAATCAATGCAATCATTTGCTTCAAGACCTTTGCCTTTACCTTGAGCTCTAGTGGCTTCGGTTAATAAGTTTGCCATTTCAACCTCGACTTGTAGTCTCCATTCACCACGAGCAGACCCTAACACCACCATGTCTGGGATTTGGTAACATTTTTGCATCTTAACTAAGATTTTGGTGTAAATGTAAAAATCATTTATGTCAACCACCTCTTTATCTTTCAGAAAAAGACCAATGTTATTCCTTATTGATTATAGGGTTTCCTCATTTTTGTATTCCCATGGGAGGTTAATGAGTTTTATCCAGACGATAATGTTTTCCACTTCCTCTTTATCAGGATTAAAATTAGGCTTCCAGTCACAGATGTAGAAGCCAAGACCACCCAAAGAGAAGGATCCTCCTTTTATTATCCAGTCCTTGTCTACCTTCGAGGGAAAAACCACCAAGAGGAACTCATTCCTAAGGGTTTTGAGTTTGAAGTTTTTCCCCCAGTTGGATTCTATCCAAGATTGGATCTTACTGAGGGATGGCCACGAGCCAAGCCATTTCAAGAAAAAGGTTGTTTCCTTTAGATCAATCACAAACTCTGACCATTGAAGATTGTTTATAACAACAGACGATGATCTAATAAGGAGGGTGTCATCTACCTTGGAAGCCGGTTTCTTCATTTGGACATTATCAATTGGTTTTGATGAACCCGATTCTTTCAACCGCTAAAACTTAGATTCAATCTGTTTGAAATTGAAAGGGTTAGGAAGGGTAAGGGGCCTATTCCTGTTCCAATAAGGAGGGTGTCTTCTCTCCCTTTTCCTTCCATTCCAACCGTTTTCATTAGTCCATGACAGGTCTTGCCTTGGGGGAACCCAACCATCATGTTGTCGCCTGTTATATCCACACCCTCCACTAAAGCCCCTGGCTGAAGAGTGAGGATCTGTTGTCGGGTCCTTCTGAGTTTGAGGGGAAATGAAGGCTCGAAGGGAGCCATTTGTGTTGCGGGTTCTGGAGGGGTCCCAGAACATTTTATTTGGAATCCAATGGTTGGATTGGTGGGAATCTCTATAGGAGAAGTTTAAACGGCTCATGTCAAACCCTTGAAACCTATGGCCATGGCCACCATGACTGTTACCTCTAGAGTCGTTGCCACTCTCCATTATCCTTTACCCTTCATAATTTGTGCATATAAATTTTTTACTAGTGCCTACAACCTGCAATTTAAAATTTTTAAATTTATAGATCTGATTTCAATTACGGCCAGGATTTTTAAAGCAATATTCCTTGATGGCTTTTCCATAGGTGGGAAATATTTGATTGCCTAGAAAAGGGGAATTTGGACATTGACATTCTTTAGTTGGTCAAGGATATTGAAAGCTACTTCATCAGTGGTTTTTTGATTGCTATGCTACAACCTTTACGGAAAAGGGGGAATGGTATGTTGATTTGTTTTAGCTGGCTGTGCAGGGGATACTGCAGTAGATGGATTTTTAGGTTTATTGGGCTCCTCAAAAGGCATTTCAGTGATTATAGGAGGCTCAAGTGCAGGCAGAGTGGTACTAGATTGTAAGTGAATATCATCAAGGTTGATGGCATAAGTAGGATATTGCATGGGGTACTGCAACGGGTCTGTAGCATACACATTTTGCTGAGGTGCAGGAGGTTGATTGGTGGGGTTCAACTGGGGTTGTGTAGGTAGCTGATTAGGCTTAGGAGGAAAGTTAGTGGCTGCAGGAGACGGCAAAAGAGCTTGTTGCTATGGAGGATGCATAGGTGGTGGAAAAAACCTTATGGTTGATTTGGCCATTGTTGGCCACCTCACCACTGCGGTTTTTGCTGCCAATTACCCTATGGTGGCTGCCACACCTGTTGAGGTTGTTGCCAACCTCCTTGAGGGTTTGGCCACTGTGGATTGGGGTAATTCTGCCACTGATTCTGGGAATTGTTCCAGGGAGGATTTTGATAATTCATGGGGGGTTGCCATTGATTATTATAAAAAGGACCACTAAATGAAAGAGGATCCTGAGGCATGTTTCTTCTTAGCCTGCATGGTTTCCAGCTGAGTGGCCATGTTGTTAATGATATCTTGCTTGAAATCAGACAAGAGATTGGTTATCTTTGTCTGTGAAGCACCAACACCATTAGAATTTCCCAAGGTGGACCCATATCCCCTTCCTTTCTTAACAGCAACTTTGGAGTACTTAAGGAAGATCTTCCGGATATCATCCCATGATGCCTGGGTGATATCTCCTCTAGCCATTAGGTTCGGTGCCTCTGTGCATCCGTCATGAATGCCTCACAAAAAGAGCAACTTCTGAGATTCTTCATTAAGCTCATGCTGGGTATTCTTCTGCAAACTAAACATGAACCTTGAGACATAATCCTCAATACTCTCATCCTCCTTATGTGACATCTTAAAGATGTCATCCCCTCTCATATCATTTACTTGACAGTACTCCTTGTATTTCAGCAAGAAAGCATCTTTTATTTCATCCCAATTGTAGACAACATCTTGTCCTAAACCCATAAACCATCACAATGCAGACTCTTTAAGTGTTGCAGAAAAAAGATTAAGTCTGTGGGCATCAGTGGTGTAGTCATAGCTCCTACAAAGGATATCAAACTCAAAGAGAAAGGTATTCGGGTCTTCAGTGACAAGGCCATAAAATTTTGGAAGAGCAGAAGAGGGAATATTCTTAAGGTTGTTATTATCATGCTGATCGGAGATGGGAAAAGGAAATGTAGTAGGATTAGCCATCCTTCTTGGCCGCTAAGGTGGATTTTGAGGTGGGTTTTGAGGTTGGTAGATGACTAACTGCCAAGGATTTTCTTCTCTAGGATTCTGGATTCCTAGGTTGGAAAAAGCTTCAGCAAATAGATTGGCTTCTGGTTATTCCTGGAAGAACCCGTGGAAGTCACCCTCAGAAGATGAGGATGATGAAGGGGCTTCAGGAAGCTCAACAATAGCGTCAACAAATTGGATTTCTTCTTCAAATAGGTTACTAGATTGATTTGGCAAGTACCTTCCTCGGGCGTCTCTTCATCTATTATGCATGCAAATAGTATGGAATGATGTGAATAGCGGTTTATTTTGTCAAGATGAGGCTTAATCTACTTAAAGCGAGAAATGAAAGCATGAAAGAAAATCCTAAGAATGGTTGAATAAGAACCAGGCTTGGCACCATCCTTGGTAATGATGCCAAAAATGATCGCTCGTTATAAAGGCTCAGAAACTAGGCATAATCCTTTAACTCAGAGATTGGACATCCAACTAAGCACTTCATCCTCTTTATAAGAAAATCATTTAATATGTCAAACCCATGGACGTGTTACTTGAAATGGGTCAGCAAAATATATGCACCTAGTACTTTCTCAACCAATCACTCTATAATTGTTGCAGGAAACAAATGTTGGAAATAAACTATTCTATGGCTGCAAGAAGTATATGCTTTTGAAGGGAAACTATACTATTACTGCATGAAATGAATGCTTGAAAGAAAGTTAAGCTATTTTTGTAAAAGAAAATTCTTGAAAGTAAATGATGGAAGTGAATGATGCTAGCAGAATGGAAGAGTGCACAAACTAACTACAATGCCTTAGTCACTCTGCTGCTTGGTTGTAGGAAGCAATAACTGTCCTGTGGCTTTGGCTGCAGGAGTTGTTTAGTATAGGAATTGAAATGACAAAAATGTAGGAAAGCGAACTAAAATAAAATGAATATAACTATGGATTCCTCACCAAGTGGCCCCCCTTGGGTGAGTACCCAGAACACTCACTTACACGAAATTAATCTTAACACTTCATTTGCTCATTAAAATGAATAACAAAGTACAAAGATTCTCATAAACAATAAAACAATAGAATTGAACTATATTGCAACTATAATAATAATGCCCTCCTTCTCACGTAGGAGTGGGGCTTTATTTAAAGGAAAAAATCTAACTGCTAAACTCAACACGCCCTAAGAAAAGGCAGAACTTTTATTACAAACAACTAACATAAAGGAAAGCTAGAAAGCAAGAAATGGAATCGGTCCATAAAAGAGGAAAGAACTGCTTGGACAACATATCTAACTTCCCACTCTCTCCCAGATTTCATCAGGGAACTTATTGTGTTTTCCAAGTCTTCACTCAACCGTCTCCACCTGGATTAACCAGAAACCTTTCGCTACTGCTACGTCGATGTTCCATCCGTGTGCGTTTGTTGCAGGACCAAGTCAAGCATCCAGGACATGGACGTGCTCACCTGAATAAGATGACAGTTGCTACTTCAATGCGCTAAATTTAAACTACTAGGATAAAAGCATTCATGACAAATAATCATTAAAGTACATATGCATTATCTATCGCTCAATCAGTCAATTCATCCATAAAAAAATGTTCATGATTCCAAAGTAATAAACAAAGCATATTCATCCAGATAAAGCATATTAAGTAAGCATATGTCCATAGCATAGGTTCAGTAGTTGACTACCACATATTAACAATTTTAAAGCAACAAGAATTGGAGTAAATAAGAGAAAACATGGCAAAAGATCTATCAAAAGTTCTCCTAGGGTATCTAAAGTATGCCATTAACATGGCCTATCAGTTGTGATGGCACTGACGAAAAAGAGGCTTTGGAGGGTATTGGCATAGGTCACTTCGCGAATCCTAATGTGGACAAGCATGTTTCAAATAATAATGTGAAGGCTTTGGGTGAAAATCACATTGGAAAGTTGGTGAATCATTTCCTGAGCTTGAAGGAGCTTCGCCATGTTGGGGCCTCTTCAATCATGGAGAATCTGGAAAATACGGTTTCAGAAACTAATGATGTGCACAATATTTCCACTTGGGTTGATCATGATAACACTACTTCAAAAAAGGTTTAGATTCCAATTCTGGTAAAATCTGTTAATGATGATCTCGTATATTGGAGGGGCAAAGATTTAACTGACTATGGTGTAACCATTGAAGCTTGGGGAGAATCTATCTCAATCGAATCTTCATGCTCAGATGTGGTCTCTTTGGTATGGTATTTTATACTTTCAAGCTTTCTGAAAATACATGTGTTATTATTTTTGCTAATATAGAGGCTAAGGAACAAACCATGAATAAACCCTTTTTCAATATGGCATGAAATATTGTTATTCCTTCACCTTGGAAACATTTCTTTCAAATTGGGAAACCCCTTCATGATTACATATCGGTTTGGTTTTCTCTACCAAAGTTGCCTTATGAATTTAATGATTTTACAATTCTTAAATAGATTGTGAACTTATTTGGGTTTTTTCATTCGCACTGATAAGAGCTTGATAGACAATAATTTGTTACTTAAAATTTGTGTATTAATCTCTAAGGAGACAGTTATTCCCCACACTTGCAAAATTGATTCGCCTTTTTTTTGTTGGCGGTAGTCAATTATTAGGGATGATTCTATTGTGGGTAAGGGTGTTATCACCATAGACAAGGATATATTTGTTAAAATCCTGAAGGGAATTTGCAATGTTTCTGCCAATCGGGTGGTGGAAAAGCCAGTCATTGATCCTGACATCCCTGCTTGTCCATTTCAAACTCCCCCTCACATTTCTACATCTTTGTTACATTCCTCATCCCCTCATCTTCACACCCCCTTGGATGTCGTATCCCCGCCTTACAACTCATCCTTCCATTTCCAGATCTCAAATTCATCCCAACCCTTTAAAATCTTAGACCCCCAAACTGATGGACCCTCTGATGGACTCGTTTCACATCTCCCTAATATTGAACCTCCATCTTCCTCTGACCCTTAATCTCCTCATTTTACCTCATCCCATCCCAACCCCTCCAACATGCAGCTAGTTGATGACCCTCAAGCCCTAGCCTCCTAGAATGTTACCTTCAATATGGTATTAGAGCTTCAAATCTTCATTCCCATGTTCTCGTCATGAGAGATTTGGCCTTGTTCTTTACATCTATGTTTTCAAGAGGTTTTTGTCTCAAATTTTGGTGGATTTGGGTATATTTTTTTTGGAGCACTTTGGGCAAAATTTGACATCACGGCTACATCCGGAAGGCCCAAAAATCCCTATTTTCATATAAGGCATGTCCAATTTGGACATAGTTGAAATATGGGCCCTCTTTTTTGTATGCATGACCTTAGCACACTTTTCAAGGCAAAAATGTCTCAATTTTCATGCCGCCTCGATTTCCATGTTGATGATGTCAACAGTCGCAGGTCTGAGATCAGAGTTAAATTTTATGACCACTAAGTCGTCATACAACTTGCCCTTTTTCATAATGAGCACCTTGTGGTTTTTTGCTCATATCTTGCGCATACGATATCAGATTTTGACCTATAGTATATCATCGAAAAGCTCTTTCCAAAATATATCCAAATCTGGAGGTTAGATTTTCTGATTTTTTCATCTTGCAAGGTTTTTTTTAGTCAAAGTTAGGGTTCTTTTTTTCACTTTGGGAGCCATATCTTGCTCATCCGGACTTCATTTTTTGACTTTCGCATGGCATTGGAAAGTTGGTTCAGTGCTCTATCTTATTTCATGAGTCTCACACCCGGATTTTGATCCAGGTATTTTTATTTAATTTTTTACATTTTTGCAATCTGGTGGATATCTTGGATGTTTTAGGTCCTGAGATTGTTTTTTGTGCATGGGATGACTTCCTTTTAGTTGTACTTCATGTTTCTACAACTTGTTGTCATTCCTAGATATTGTAGACATCTATTTCTGTCACATTTCTTTTTTTGCAAACACACTGAAATAAAGTGCCATCTTATGCATGCTTGGGATCCTGCACATTTTGTGCTTGATTGTACTCGCACTTTATTATAAAGTGTCGTGGGGGGTTTGATCTTTGCCTTGTTTTTCATCTACCTTTGTCAAGTGATTGTTCCTTCCATGACATTAGCCTCATGATGTGTGTCGAGAGAGTGATCCTTTCATGACACCATCCTTTATATGTGTTTGTACGTTCTTCATCATGCAGTTATTCGTGGTAGTCTGATTCAGTGTACCTATCATGTCTCTCCCTACTCAGCATTATGGGGGTATCTCCTGTTAGTTCTAATGGTTCCTTTGTTCGATGGAGTGATCTATGTATTCAGTATTTGTTCCCACATACTAGGTGGATGCAGTGGTTGGGTACCTATGCATTTTGGTGAGATGGATCATTTACCATATGGACACTCTTTCATTCATGTTTTGGAGGCATCCTTCCATCTTCGATTGATAAGATCTTCATAATTTATTTATAGTCTTATCTACCTGATCATGTCCTATTATAGTGGAGGTTCCAACAGTTATTCTTCGACAGTGTTTGTAGCTTCATACTTCAGAGGTGTTCTACATGTTCTTCCTTTGTTATTATTCTTCTGGGACATTCTCTAGTTGGAGGCTTCTTCAGTCCTTCACTAGTCTTCATCTATTTTTGGAGAGGGGTTTTTCCCACTGGTTTTTCTCCTTTTTATCCTCTTCACAGAGATTTTTTGTACTTGGGGTACCTGATTAGGCCTTGTTGTCGAGACCCATTTCCAGCTTTCAGTAGTTGTTTCTAGGTTTTTAGCTTCTCCCTAAGTTTATCTTAAGTATTAGAGTAAAAGGGTATTTTCACTTATTAATTAAATCATTATTGATTTAATTATTAATTCAGCTTTTTATCTCTAGTTCACTTAAGCTAAACTTTAGGAATGCAATAATTAATTCTTTATTAATTATTCATGCAACCTAGGTTTTTCCACCCTTCTTAGGGTTTTGATATATTTTATTAGGATTGATCACTTTGTAATTGATCTCAATTATTTTGTAATAATTCCATTATTATTGAATCAATTGACGATGTTTCCTCTTTCATAGATCTGTTATTTTCGGTCTCCATAGATTTTGCTTCTCTCTTTCTGTGACAGGTGTTTACATGCAGGTGATTCTTGGGAGCTGTAGGGTTGATAGTATTTCAGCAACTCCAATAGATGTTACAAGCAAGATTCTTAGAACACTACTACCTATCTATGCCATCTGACCGTCTGCTATTCAAGAGCTCAGATCCATTCCATAGATGGTTGTTACTTTAAATGCTACAATTGATAAGCTAACTGCTTTTGATCTGAATGATTTTGATAATAGTTTTCCTGCTACTTCTAAGATTGAATCTACATTCAAATCATCTTTGACTATTTAAAAATCTAGAGATTCTAGTTCTAGTGATGGATATGTAAGTAGTGCTAGTGAAATATTTCATAGTTGTAAGAGTGATCTTGAAGAACTATATACTGAAGATGAAAAGAATGAAGCTGAGTTTGAAGCTTTATTGGCTAGGAGGCTACTGAGAGTTAAAGGAAAGTGATAGAAACACTCAAGGTGTGCTTGCACAAGACAATTCTAGGAATCTATTGTTCCTAGCCTTCTCAAGATCCTATCCTCTCTTCTAGGATCTTCCAAACCCTTTCTCAACTAGCCTAGGACTTCTCCAACACAACTCTATGAGTTGTTCACTTTTGTGCTTCACCTTGGGGTAACTATCAACAAAGTATTCCTCAAACCCTTACTCCTCCTTGGATGTCTCCAAGTGAAATTTCAACTCCATTTCATCACAAATTCTGCAGGAGGTGAAATTATTGTTAATACAACTTCTTGCCTTCCATATGATCATGTTAGAGTAGGACATCAATGGTTTCTCAAACAATCTCAAGACAATAAATGGATTTGGTCTTTTAGGCCTAATAGATCAATTAGCGCTAATCAATGAGTTTTTCCCACTTCTCTCACAAAAATCCCAAACAAACCTAATTTTTTTTTAGATATTTAGACACCTTTTTCCAATACATTAGGGTTTTTGTATTCTTAGGGTTCTAGGGCCTCTGTACCTCCGTACAGTAGGTTCCTAGAATTCAGGGCTAATAGGACTATTTTTGGGTAGTCTACTAATTCTGCTTGGAAATCTATCTTAATGGATTAGCCAATGCCTAATCTTCCTAGGAGGTATCTTTAGGACCTCTATGCTTGTGAAACCATACTTGGTTCCATTCTCCCAAACTTTCCCCTTCAATAAAATACCATTAGATCACTCTCATGCACCTAACTGGGCACACTGGACTCACCTAGGGCATGACACCAAAATTAGCTAACTTGATTTTCTGAGCTCCTCCTTCTATATGTACACTGTAAAATGGCTTCCCTTCCATATCCCTCTGGGCTATGATGATTTTCATGATGGAGATCTATGGGGGAGCCATTTCTCCTAAAACTGCCTAAACAACACCAACAACTATACTACTAACAAAACAATTTAACAGAATAATCTAATGAACTCAAAACAAATTCAAAGATAAAAAAAAAGTTCTTCAAACTACCTCTACTATACAAACACAACACTAGATCTCCCTATTCAATCCATATTCCAACTCACAAACATCAAAATAGTCGACTATATGCAAAAACCAGTAACAAAGCTTCTTCTTGCAAATTCAAATCACACATTACATCCATCTACCTCGGGAAATGGGATCGTCCATGTCTAAACATTACTTCCTCGTGATTATAGGTTGTAAATTAACCACTCACCATCATTCTTTGAAAATAATCCAATAATGCCAAATGTTGTCATGCAACTTTAAAAATTTGCAAATGTTGTCATGCAACATTTTGACAACTTTGACAGCTTTGCATAAAACAAATCCCAATGACCTCTAATCGACATAGAACAATGTAAAAACATCCTAGAGGAATTTTTAGGCACATTTATAACCTATCCTAAGCCTTAAACACTTTTGGACCCATTTTCCCACCTTTAGGCTTAATCTAGCACTAACCGCTAACAAAGCATAAAACACCTAGGTTGGGTTGATACTAGTTAGATCCACCTAGGCACATACTTGCAAGACATTATAAGGTCAAAAGTAAAATCTACTAACTTGGCTAAGGTCAGTACAAGCAAAAACAAAAACTGGAATTAGGGATTAGCCTAGGTGCTCCTGCACCATTCTCCCCAATTGAAAGATTTCAATCCATCCTTGGATTGAGAAAGTTGGAATCAATTCCCAACGTCTTGAACTCTGTATCATTGATCCAAGTGGCCTCGACATCTCCTTGTCCATGCCATTTGATCAAATGCTCATAGTATGTTCTATGTTTGGTTGTCTTGTAGGCCCTTGAGTCAAGTATCTTCTCTGCTCTCTTAGGTGGTGTAGGGTTCAAATTCAGGTCTTCCACCTCTTGTATAACCTCAGTAAGGCTCTGGTTTGGATTTGGAGTAGGCCCCTTGTAGAGGAACAAATTTGCAAAATTGAATAATAGAGACAAACCAATATCCTCAGGGAGCTCAACCTTGTATGCATTGTTGCCATATTTGGCCAAAATAGTACATGTCCCCAATATTCTCATTTTCAACTTGTTTGGAACTCCCTTTTGTAGTCTTTCTTTGTTCATATGGACCATAACAAGATCCCCTACTTGAAATTGGACTTCATTTTTCCTTTCATCCACCTTTTGCATGATCTTTGCAGTATTCTATGTTAGAGTCTTTCTCACTATTTCATGCACCTCTTTCATGGAGTGTACAAAGTCTTCAGCATAACCACTAACCTTGGCTCCATATTTTAGTTCTCTGAGCTCAAATATTCCTCTAGGGTGTAGTCCATAAACAATTTCAAAGGGACTCTTTCCAGTAGTCCTATTAACAATATCATTATATGCATACTGTGCCTGTCGTAAGAGTTGATCCCAAGTTTGACCATACTCCTTTGTCAGACACCTCAATAGGTTCCCAAAGCTTCTATTAACCACCTTAATTTGACCATCTTTTTGAGGGTGATATGCAGACCCAAAGGACATATTGGTTCCCAATTTGTGCCACAATGTTTTCTAAAAGTGACTCATGAATTTAGTGTCTCTGTTTGATACTATGCTTAAGGGTAACCCATGGATTCTCACCACTTTTTTGAAGAATAATTGTGCAATGTGACTGTTGAAGAGACTTTGTGACCAGCTCCACCAACAGAGATAATTTGTCTCAGGGTATCAGGGTACCGACCAACTCCACCTGAAGAGGTTTTTCGGAGAATGAATTCTCCTAGCCTCCAAGCACCTGGTAGTCAGATCTCGATGGTGTGGGGGAGATAAGTTGGGTAGGTGACTATTTTTTGAGGGGATATCTAGTTTTTATTCATCTTTTTGGGGATTTCAAAAGGGATGGGGTTTCTTGCAAGCACTTGGATTATCAAATACAACTCAAAAGATAGATCAAGGTTAGACGCGTATTTCTACCTATAGTTATGTAATATATATTCAAACATCAAACAATGCTCCAATGAAAGAAAACAACACAAAATACCAAATACACAATGAACCAATGATTCATATGCATTCAATAGAGAAGGGAGATAAGATCATTAATCTAAACTAAAACATAGGAGCAAAGGACATAAGAAAACATACTGCACAAAAGATGTTTGTTAACTTCAGAGATCAGAACAACAACAACACATGGCCACAAGATGTTCTTCCTTATTTTATTAACTTGAAAAGGTTCCAGCATCACTGGCAAGTACATTCATGGATCCAAGGGAACATTCTAAGCTACTGAGAACAACTGATCATTGAGCTACTGAGAACAACTGAAAGTAAAATGTTATTTGCAATGAACTAGAAAATGCTATGCTTTTATTACTGTTGGACTGCAAAATCATCAATTTTGCCAACCCTTGTTATGGCATCAGACTTCTTATTTATACACAAACTTGACCCAAAACTTGACCTAATCTATATGTACACTTGTTAAATATAATACATTATATGTGGCCGGTACTACCTGCACCACTTACAATCACCTCGAGATGTACAGAGGTCTGACAAGACAGAAGAAGGAGATAGAGGATAAATCTAGAAGAATCATCCTAGAGAAGAGAGCCGAGGTACTTTATGGAAGAAATTTGCTTATCCCGGTAACCTAGGCTACATGCCTCATTAATGAAAATTGTGGCTCCCTTTCTTCGATGTGCACTAGGTAGTAAATATGGGAGTGACGCCTTGGGAGAATCATCTGTCATAACCATCTCTTCTTCCTGACATGTTATTAGCTGGATCACCTACATTCTGACCCTTATTAACTGCTTGAAAGTGATCGGTCAGCTCCGGGGAACCTTGACACAGTTCGCTGTGAATGAATACAAAACTTGGACCCAAAATTTCAGAGTTCGAGAGCTTGGGCTCAAAGAATAAAAAATTTGCAAAACTCTGCCCTATTGGCAAAAATCTCCAGAGACCGGAGGACTTTATTTCCTTGTACTCTTTTGAATGCCTCCAAGATCTAGGGGATTCCTTCTTCATCCATCTCTTTTATGCAATTTTGGCATTCTTTGGCCGCCTTCAACTATTTGCCCACATCCCAAGCACCCTCCTTGAATTCTACGACCATCTTTGCAGCATCATGTGCCTGGAGCACCATCCGGGTGAGGCATGAGATTTTTGCCTTATCAAAATCTCTGGGAGTCTAGAACCGTGATTCCATTATCTTATCAAATTTACCAATAGAAAAATCCACCAGAGCACAGGTCTTGGTGCTAAAGGGATCGATTGTCGAAACCCTTGTAACAAATGCCGCATATGAATTTAATGAATTTTCAATCGCTGAGACTTTATTCTTTAAGGCCGCTACCAGTTGCTTGCTCATCTTTATTTTGAGACCAAGTATGGAGTGTTGGACCCAAAGGAACCTGAAATGTTCATCCCCCAAAATTCTTGTCTCTATGACAATATCTTCCCCGATGTTCATTATTTCCTCGAGATCACCGCTCCATTCTTTGTACTTTTCTATCTCCCCTTCTCACTGGGAAACGACGCCGTTCACCAGGCCCAAGATGTTTCTGACCTGGTGGAGGTCTAGGAGGGTAGCCATGAGGAAGTGCCTTACAGATCCTATCTATTCTGTCATCCACTCGTCGATAGCTTGTGCTTTCTTCTTCATGGTCCTTAGTGCATTAATGTCACCCTGCGGGAGTGGTGTTCTAGAGGTGGGGGCCTCCGGAGGAATCATAGTTAAAGGATATGTTAATTTTGTAAGAAGTCTGGTGAGATTGGCATTCACTTCTCTTGCCTCCTTCAATTTCTGGGCTTGTTTTTCATACCAGGCCGCAATTGCCTGACTAGCCTCTTTTAACAGGTCTAATTCTCCCTGTTTGTCTCTCCTCCCTAGAGGAACTTTTGTGATTGTATATTCAGCAGCCCCTACTACTACCTCTTCTACATCTTGGGGAGGCGTTGCTACCATCGCTATGGTATTTCCTCCCAAACCGGTCTGAAGGGTATGGAGGGTCCAGGCCTTCTTGGGCTTCTGAGCCTCTTGGTTTTGTGCCATCATTTTGGCCAGAGAGAGAGGAGTTCTCACTACTACCCGGGCCTTTCTTTTTCTTGACTCTACCAGCAACTGTGGTGGTGGGGGTGGTCTTACGATTAAGTCTTGGATACTAGGGTTTCCTTTGGGGGTTGACCACACTTCTTCAACATATGTAGTCTTTGTGGATTCCTTTTCTCCACTCCCAGGATTCCTTGTTTCTCCCACCTTAGTGGCATTTTAATTTGTAGTGTTAGGGACCTCACCTTCCCTGGCACCTTTGGTATCTGTATCCATGTTTCCGGGGTTCTCCCCCATATCCTACTATTGTTAAATTTCTTCGGCATTATCTGCCAGGACATTCTCCTTCAAGGGCACATTTTTTGGAGGGGGCAAAGGTGTATGGCCTGGATCTAATTGTTGTGCTGCGAAGACCACCTTGCCGAATGTCAGATTCTAGGGTAACGGGTCACCTAGAGTAACTAGAGGCATTTGGAGCGTGATGACTAGGGGGTATGATTGTTCTCGAGGGTCCAATTTTTCCAGCCATTGTCTGTTGCTCATCTTGCACCTGCCTCTCTCCTGTCTCTATCCTCAAGACTGGTGTTTCTTCAATACTTAGTGTGTTCTCTTGTTCTTTCTCCCAGGCTTCTTCTTCCAGGGCAATTTCTTTTTATTGCCTTTCCTCCTCCCTGGGAATATTTTCTGCCTCTTGCGTGATGATCTCTTCCACTGCCCGCTCTACATCTTCCTATAGGTTTACCAGATCATCGGTCTAAAAGATGTCATCAAAACTGTCACGGGGAGGGGAAGCCTCTGGTTGATCTTCTACTTCAGGGGATGAAGGGATAAGCTCCACATGAATATTGCCTGATGTTTTGGGGCTTGCATCTTTGCTTAGTGGAGGGTTATCCACCCTTGGCTTCTTTCTCCTTGTCTGCAGTGGGACTTTGATGTCCATAATAACTGCACTCTCTTCTTCTGTATTTACCACCCGGCTCATAAGTGTTGCAAGTGATGGTGAGATTGAAGGAAGGGAGGATCCCACTAGAGTAATTGGGAGACCAAGAGAAAGTTGGGCACTCATTATTTTGCTTAGCTGTCGAGACACCTAAAACTGAGTGTGACGCTGTTCCATGATAGGGGTGGAACTAAGGACAGGACCGGGGCTAGGGTGCTCTCCTTTGCTTTCCCCTTATCTCTGCCTTGTCTGGATGTTCTCGAGGCTAAAGTGGACCCCCGCAAAACTAGACCCTCTCGATGGGTGTTTTTCCTGCATACTTGTGCAAAACACTCATGACTGCGTTGCACGATGCCTTGTGTGACGTTCTCAGTTGTCAAAAATTATGGGGTGTCCCAATCCATCGAAGGGAGATCCATATTATAAATCCCCTATAATTTGTATGATGGGTCCTCCAAGGGCCCGCTATCTAAAAATTCCTTTGGAAAGGTCTGAAGGTCAAGGTGCTTTATCATTCCTTTTGTGCCCAAAAATCCTCCAAGTGAGGCTCGTGGGGCGTTGACGCCCGTGGTAATGCTATGTTTATTTTTTAGAGCGGGTCAAAATTGTTCCATGCTAGATAGAATTTTGCCAACCTCAGACCTTTTAACTCATTATCGGCCCCTTTGGCCACTACAAGGCTGAAAGAGTAATTCCTGTAAGTGATCGAGAAAGGGATGAGGTAACTTTCTTGACTCCATATAATGCATAGAGCTCCAGGTTTTCCTGTAAAACTCCATCAAAATAATCTTATCCCCACAATGATTGGGTAATAGGTAGGGCTTGCCGGAGATTCTGGTCACCTAAATATAAGAATTTTGATGAAATTGAATAAAATAATTTCCATATGTACTCACCAAGGCCATAGCCTCCTTTGACAACTGGTAACTGGCATCCCGAGATGGTATCAAAATGTTGTAGTAAGTGAAGGTATCATTAAATCGGAAAAAATTTGGGAAGTTGGCTTCTCATTGAATTTGGGGAAAATGATCCCAAGGTGTACTCTGGCTGGGTCCGATCCCAAGGATGCCCACTATAACTAAACCCTGAATTGCGGGTCTCTACTATGCCAGTCCCCATAGAACATACGTAGTCATGTAGAACTTCGATGTCCTACTGACATTGTTCAGCTAAAAATCTACATGATTGGCAATAATGGTTGCCCAATCAAAATTATGCCTGTTAGTGGTTATGCTGAATAAAAAGTAATACATCCAGGCTGAGAAATCTTGGGCATGTGATTCCCCGAAGACCCAACATAGAAAGATGATCCCTGCCTATCTGCTTTCTTTGAAATTTGTGCGGGGGATCTCTAACTTCATCTTCTTATAGTCCCTCCTCATAGTCTTCATCTATTGGGTGTTGAGGTGCTGCCTGGTAGCTTGTTGCACATTATGAACTCTTGTAGCGATGTGGCACAGGAGATGACAATAGAATTAGCAAACTGGGGGATTCCCAGTCCCGAAGCTAGAGTAGCAACATTAATGGAGACTAGGGGCGTTGGGTAGCCCATTGGAAGGGGAGCAGCAAGTATAATAACCTGGATGGTGGTGTTGTAATGTTTGGCTAGAGTTAGGATCAACTCCGGGGCCTGCACAGAGTAAGGGAAGCATGCAACTTTGATGATGCTAGAGGTGGCCATGTTCTTCGCCATACTATCTCTGGCAAAACGCTGAGTGAACATTATTCTGACTATGCCCTGTAATTTGGCCCATGGTCTGACCTTTGTGTCGGTGATTAGTTCTAACTTAGAATCCACCTTGGATCCCATGAGGACACCATCCTTCAGATATTTGGATGTGAGCGGGAGCTTTTCTAGTGCTTTCTTGGCCCTCGACTTGGTGGCCACTCTTGTTGAGGTGGTCGGGAGTTCTGAACTTCCGGGAGGGGAAGCTACCTCAGACATTGATTGATGAATTTCTAATAAACTACAAGACCGGACAACCGTTAATACAAGGAATTAAATATAATCAATTTCCAGGTTTCAGGGATTTCATCGCCATTTCTCACCTGTCCTAAAAAAGATGTTAGTTTTCATCAAATCTTGGAAATGCAATAAATAATAGCTTACTTTGAATTTGATCAACGAATGTGATGAAGGTCATGGGATTACGTAGAACCCAGAGTCTGGAGAAACTAGTCATTATTGAAGTGATCGGGCAATAAGCCGTACTGGGTTGACTTGGGTTGTCACATGGTCATGCAATAAATATAGTAATGGCATTTAAGATGACAGTTGTCTCGATACGGATGGAATGAATGCCACTTGTGATTGTTTTAAATGCTCGCGCGTGGGTAATTTAATCTTACCATCAATGCTGAAGTGATGGGAGGAGAGAGAAAGGCTACAACTCGAATAGGCAATGTTCCATGTTCGAGTCCAGCAAAAACCAGGTGGGCAAGCTCAAGTTGGATTTAATAATACAGAGGGCGTGATGAGCTCACCACAGGATGGGTTAAAATCAACATGATATACAGAATAAACACCGAAACTATCCTAAGAAAACACTATTTACATAGAAGGCCGAAGAATGAACCAATTTACAACAATCATCGACCAACTACTAACAAATTTACAAAAGCTTACATGAATCTACAAAGATTTACAACTATTAACACACTATCTACCTTATCTACAAATGTATAGAAAAGAACAATGCACGAAAGACAAACAACCTTCCTGCAAAGCCATCCCACCAACAGGAGGTGACGACGAAGACCAGAAGATAGAAAGAAAACAAATGAAGCCCAAAAACAAAGGAAACAAAACACAAAAAAAGAAAGTGAAGATCCAAAAGGGCCTACCACAAAGGGAAGGACACAGAAGGTGCTCTATAGATGAACAACTCTGGAAACCCACGAAAATTCCCAGAACACCACAGTATGGCTTGAATGCACACAGGTCTGAGCTCCAAATCACTGTTAACTCTTGATCACACTTATTTCATTATTAAACACATAATTCATTCTTAATTGCTACGAGGGTAATTTGTTCGCGGTAAGTGTAAAAATGACAAGTGAAACCCAATTTATACCCTTTAGGTGAAAACGCACCACTTCCTTCCACAAGTCCTGAGAAAAAAGGCAAACCTCTGGATTCCGAGACTAGGAAATCTTGCGCAATCATGCCCTCTAACTAAAGAGGGAAAAATGGCACAAGAATCCCAGAGTCCGGAATCCAGCAGGCATAAAGAAACAAAACACTCCGGTACCGAGCCCCGGAGAAAGGAAAACCAAAAGGGAACACCACAACGGCCGCGCAAAGGCAAAGGTTGGAGAAAATAAAAGAAGCCAAAAGAAACCAAGGAAGAACCAAAATAAAAAAAAGGGGGGACCCAACATTTTGCCAACAAAATGTAGGGACGGGTATGTAGGGAATAGTAAATGGTGACTCACTAGGACAAATGCCTTAGCGCATTTGAGAACCACAGAATCTCTAGTTAGCAAAACTGAGACTCATCTTTACCTAAAGAATTTCACTTGCGAGGGTCTGAGAAAATCTGACTCATCTCGATTCAATCCTTCAATCTCTTGTCAGCTGTGAAGTGTGTGCTTTGGAAGAAAATCAATATGATGACTTCTAGGAGGAACATGGAGACAACACTGAGTGCATCAGACCAAAATCACTATATATTGCATGGTCCCCCAGATCCCAAAGTTCTCTATTCTCCAATTTTATTTCTTTTCTTTTGAAGATGGGGAAGGCGGTACTTCTTTCACCATGAACCTTAAGCTTAGACAATTTTATGACGGTACTTCTTTCACCTTGCCATCCATTTTAATTTTCTGAATAGGAGAGACATTTCGGACCTGGGATATTCTTTTGATTTTTGGACATGACTAATAACCAGTGAACCGCTCTACTCTCAAGGATCATACGATTACTTGCTTCTTAGATTTTCTATTAACTGATGTCAATACTTTCAAGATGTGAATCCAATGAATATTATCCATAACCTTTTATCATGCGTACAAAGTAACTCCGTAGTGCGGACAAAATCCCACCGTGCTAACAATAGATTTTGGACTAACTAAAATGCGTAAGACACCATTCCAGGGACTAGATGTCATGCGAAGCATACCTATCTACAAGGAGAGAGAAACATGTTGGGAACCCAAAAAAAAAGACACACAAATAAAAAAGAAACCAAAGACAAAACAAAACAAAGCAAAGAAAATGGCCACTGACAACTATTTACAAGGACAAGACACTCCCAAGGAGTGTCGGGAAAATATTTACAGGTAGGAAAATATACATATGATACAACTTTGGGAAAACTTACCTCCAGCCTCTACTCAAAGTAATGTTTGAGAAAATGTCCATTGACGGGCAATGGAATGACTTCTCTAGTTATGGTGCTAAGGCGATAACTGTTGGCCCCGCAAATCTTTGAGATTAAGTAAGGTTCGAGCCAGAGCCTTTGGAACTTAGTGTGCTTTCCTTTCTTCTCCCGGGCCTTGTCTCACAAAAGGACTAGATCCAAAACCTGAAAGGATTTGTATTGGGATCTCCTATCAAACCATCATTTGACGACTGCTTGGTGACATGCAAAATGCTCCAGTGCTATCTCCCTTTATTCTTCCATTCTTACTAAGTTCAAGAGGCGAACCTCCACAATGTTGTCCCGGGCATTGAATTCCTGCATGAATTGTAAAGCCAAGATTTGTAAGTTGAATGGGAACACAGGACTCTGGCCATAAACTAGATGAAATAGATAAGTTCCCAGGGTTTCCTTGATTCTGATATGATCCGCCCAAAGGGAGAACCTAAGTTTTTGGTGCCAGTCCTGGGGATTTTGCTCTAGCAAATGTTTGATCACTTCCAGTAGGTTTTTATTGGTGGACTCGACAACACCGTTACCTTGGGGGTAATAGTTGTTGGAGAACTTCAGGGTGATCTTCCTCTGATAAGTCCATTCTAAAAGCTACGCTGAAGAAAATTCCAGACCATTGTCACATACGATAGTGAAAGACATTTCGAACCTTTTGACGATGTTTTCTTCCAAGAACTTGATAACTACATCCACTATGTTATTCTTGCATGGGATTGCCTCGGACCACCGGGTACAGTAATCAGTCATAGTCAAAATATATCGGTGGTTGGCGGATGAGTTGGGGTTTATCTCCCCGATAAAATCGAACACCCATTGGGTGAAGGGTCAAACTTCAAAGACCGGCTATAAAGGCATTGCCAGGTTCCGCTCACAAGAAGCGGGGGTTTGGCAGGTGTGGCACTTCCTTACTTGAGTGTGAACATATTTGAAGATGAAGGGCCAATAATATTCAATCTGGAGAATCTGATGGGCAGTGGCATCACCTGAGCCATGCCTGGTCCCATATTGCCCATGGAAATTTTCTATCATTTTGGCAGCTTGGTCTCTATCTATGCATCGAAGGTAAATCCCCTCAAAATTCCTGTAGAAAATTGTGCCATTTTTTATCATAAAGTGTACGCTTTTCAGTCGCAGGGCACGACATTTTCTAGGGGGATCCCCTTTGGGCATTTGTTGTTGAGCAATAGGTACACCAAATCGGTATACCATATATGTTGAGTGATGGGCTCCACAGTGTAAGTCTGGTATTCTATGTTTGGAGTTGCCTCTACCATCACTCTACATAGTCCCTGGCCTCAGACTATTTTCATTGGTTGCATCTCGAGATCATATTCTTGAAGGATGGTCATCCATTTCCCCCTGCATTCGCCCAATTCACTCTGTAGCAGTAAAGACTTGACAGCCTGGTCCAGGATAATGGCATGCACTTTGCTCTGGAGAATGTAATGCTAGAATTTCTTCATGGCCCAGACTAAAGTAGAGGCTTGATTTTCTAGTGGTGTGTACCATACTTTGGCATTCTTAAAGGGGGAGCTCATAAAAGCAATACGTCGCTCTTCCCCTTCAACCTTCTGGGTTAAAATTGCAGTGACAGAGTGTGGTGAAGCGAAGGAGTAAATATGGAATATGAGGGAATAGTCTGACCTTTCCAAAACTGGGGCCTCCACTATTGTCTGCTTGATTTGAGAAAATGTACGCTTCACTTCGGCGATCCAATCAATCTTAGTATCTTTCTTCATCATGTCATTGAGTGGTTTGACAATCTTGGCGAATCCAGTAATGAACCGCCGGACAAAATTTATCTTTCCGAAGAAAGATCTCATCTCCTTTTTACTGTCGGGCATTTGCAAATTTAGCAGTGCTTCAACTCTCTAAGGGTCGATGGATATCCCTTTCTTAGAGACAATATGCCCGAGAAATTTCCCTTCAATGATCCCAAATATGCACTTCTTGGGGTTAAGGGAGATACCATATTGGCGACATCTCTCACAAATTTGAGCGATGTGGGCGGGATGATCACGCCTGTCCCGGGAAAAGACTGTTAAATCATCCATGTAGATGATTATACACTTGTTGACCATGCCTTCGAATGCAATTTCCATAGCCTTTTGAAATGTGGCACCTACGTTAATTAGGCTGAAGGGCATTCTCCGATATGCAAACGTTCCCCACTTGGTGGTGAACGTCATTTTCATTCTATCCTAAAACTTAACCATGACTTGGTTATACTCATAGTACCCATCCAAGAAGGACATCATTTGTGAACCATTAACAATTTGTAATACCTCATCCAGTGAAGGGAGAGGGTGATTTTCCTTCTTGGAGACCTTGTTTAATTTGAAAAAATCCACACACAGACGGATCTCATCATTCTTCTTGGACACAGGGATGAGGTTGGCGACCCATGTAGTATGCTGGATAGGAAAAATGATCCAGGTTGACAGTAATTTTTGAACCTCCTGATGGATCAGGGGTTCGCTCAAAGGGTTTACCGGCCTCTGCTTCTGCCAAAAAGGTTTAGAATCTGGTTTCAAGGGGATGGTATGTGTCATGATAGAGGTATCATAAGTCTTGAGATCCTCATACCCCCAGGTGATAACATCAATATATCCTCAAAGAACCATGAGAATCTTCTCCTTCTCCTCTAGGGAGCAGGAGGTACCAATGTGGACCAATTTTTCTGCATCAGATTTACCAATGTTGACTTTTTTATATTTTCCTCCCTCAGAGGAGGATGATATCTTGTCTCGGCCCCAGGGGTCTAAATCAAAGATTCGTTCTAGAGATACCATCCCCTTAGGGATGGTGTTGGTGGGTAGGTCCATGATCTTGTCATCTTCTTCCCCCTACCCGATATTGTCATGATCAATTTCTTCCTCGACCTGATCTTCGAAGATGCCAACATTTTCCATGAAGGCCAGATTATGATGGTCATCTTCAAAAACCTGGATGGATGGGGTGGGGACCATTTCAACAAAAAATTTATGGAGCTGGGAGCTAGCCATTGGCTCGAGGGTACTGGTAGACATAGCGAGGGCATCCGAAACATATTTATGTTTCTGGGGAATAAGTTTGATGTCGAAAGCATCAAAATATTCAATTAGTCTCCATGCCTGGTTGCGGTATGCGGCCAACCTTTTGTCATGACACGTGTATTGTCTCTAGACCTATTTTACAATTAGTTCTAAATCACCCATTTCCCGAAGGTGGGTGATCCCTTTTATTAATGCGAACAAGAGTCCAAGGACTAAGGCCTCGTACTCTATGACATTGTTGGTGTAGTTAAACTACAACCTGTAGGACACAAGGAAGGATTTTCCTTGCGGGTTAATTAGTTCCACTCCAGCCCCACAACCTTGTTTGGATTGGGACCCATCAAACTTCAGGATCCAAAAATCATTGTTCATTTTATGAGGCTAGGGAAGTGAAGTGACTTTTGGATTGGTTTCAGGGTTGGGAGGTTTGCGAGGTGATTCCTTCGGCTCTAATGGTGCATAGGTGAGACTCTCCTCCAGAGAATATTCTAGTTTGGGTTCCTAGACAAGCGACACCTCAAGTGTACCACTGGGTGGATTACTTGGCCCAGGGAACCCGACTTTACATTCCTTCTCTTGGAATTCAATGATGTGATGGGTAGCAGCAGGAATGCAAGGCTCACACTCCAGTTTAGAGTGTTTTTTATAATGTACCTGGTACTAAGTGTCAGACAATAGGGTGGCCAAAGTTGCCTTTCTACCTTGTGAATCCACCTTACACTTAAGCTTTTCATCCATATCCTGAATTCTCTGAGCGATTATGGGATCCTCCCCGGGGATGAAATCAAAGGTCAGGATCTCCCGTGTTCGGTATACCCCGAGCGAGGATTAAAAGAAAAGGACCTCATTGACCCTCCCAAATTCGGTCAGGGCTTGTTTCATTCTAGGATCACTCTCTACCCACATCTGATTCAATTTACCCTTCCAGGGGAGCCACAAGTGGGAGAAGTCCGTCAAGAAATACCCGTTGAGGGCCTTTGACCAATTTCAACTTAACAACATCACGTAGGTTTTGGGGATGTCAACCACTTGTATTTCAATGGTGCTTGATATCCGAGGATCTTGGATGAGCTGAATCTGGACATTCTTCAGCTCACCAACCATTTTCATGGCAGTTTTATCCAATTGGACTATTGCTCCTTGAGACGGTGTGGGAGTGAGTCCGAGCTTCTAGCAGATGGATAAGGGCATGACATTTCCTGAAGCACTGGAATCCACAAGGAATTTGTATAGGTTCTTCCCTTGAATGTTCAAGCCTATCAGGAAGGGAGGATCCTCTATATTTCCTCAGAAGACTGTCAAGCTAGCGTCATCAAAAGTTACTGTCTTTGGTGGATGACTGATCACTTATGGGTTTCCTAAGAGCTGTAGAAGGGATTTATTCTACTCAGGAAAATTTAGCAAAACTTCCATCAAGGTCATGGAGGCGGTGGTGCTTTCTAATGCCTTAGTGATGTCAAACCGTCCCCCGGGTAAAGTTGGCTCCCCCCAGCCGGATCCCTGGTGTGATTAGGGCCAGGTCCTTTCGGTGGGAAGGAATAATCATTTGTGTTGTCCTGGGGGGTGGTATTCTTGGGAGGCGTTGATGCATAAGATGGCCCTTTGCCAGTGTGACTCTGAGTGTTGTAGGGAGTCCACAGGCTAGTGAAGGCATTGGCCTCAAAGGCCAGGATGGATTCGTCAAAGAACCCCTGTAACTCAGGTTCTTCTTTGTCCTCTTCGTTTGTCCCGAAGAAGATGGTCTCACACATGAAGGCGGTGTGAGGGAGCTCTGATGTGGATAATTCTAGGGGAGTTAGATTAGTAGGTTGTTGTTTGTTCGACTGGGAGATCATGATGATCTTCTCTAGTGTGGCACATTTCACCTCCAAATGCGAGCTAGTGTCGTGCAATCTACACCATGTGGTCCGGGGGTGGAATTCTGCAAGATGCACAAAATTACTAGGTCCAGCACCACCTTGAGTGGTATTTTGATTCAGAGGAGGACCTCTGGTATTCACATTATTGTTCCATTTCTATTGGGTGGGCCGAGGCCCGTTGTTGTAGTTTTGACCTCTAGAATTGGCATTCTGTTGGCCGAAAACAACATTCCCTCTCTGGGAATTGGGGTTGTGGGGTGCGGAAGGCTCCACCTTTAGTTGTACCATGTCCATCATTAAGGAGGACACCAATTGTTGGAGGGATTCAACCTTAGCAGACAACTGGTTAGTCGTGTCACAGTGTGACGGTTGAGGTGGTGGATTACCTAGGAAAGCGGTAGCAACTCCTATAGCTAAGGACAACAATCCTCTGGCCATGGATGATTGGAAGAAAGGTACTCCAGGGGATTGTGTCAAAGGTTGTTGCATTTGTTGCAGCTAGTTCCAGGGAATATATTCTAGACCCAGAATTGTCTGGGCTTGAGATGGGTAATTGTACCGGGCCTAGTGGTCTATTAGCGGTGGGCCCATGGCCAATGTTGGGGAACCCATTGCTAGATTGGGATTGTATCCTCTAGCATAAGGAGTTCTGTCGGGAAACATATTGAAGGGTAAGCTTTGTCTAATCCCGCTGGGATCATTGCTCAAACCACGGGACAACTCCAAGGCTAAGTTGTAAACTTTTTCCAGAGTATCCTGGTCATTAATGGCAGTAGTTCTCCAAAGGAGAGTAGCAACAATGGGGTCCATGGCATTCAGGTATGTCTGCATGGTCTCATTAGTGGATGGGAAGTAAGGTCCCATGCACCACTTCAAAGCACATTGGAACCGATGGTTGAATGTAGCGAGAGGCTCGTTAGGTTCCTTCCTGATGGAGATAAACTGGCTGTGGGACCAAGTTGGGTCCATGTGAATGCAAAAGGCTGCCAGAAAGGCGTCTTCCATATCCTGCCAACTATTAATGGATTTGGCAGGTAAGTTTAGGTACTAGTTCATCTCATTATGTCCTAAAGACAGAGGAAACATCTGGGTTACAATGTCTTGATGTTGTATCCGGTGTCGATTCATGGCATATTTATAGGCCTAAAGATGTTCTTCTATTGTTCGGGGGCCTAAATGCTTGTACTTGGGGCAGATTTCTTTGAGTGTGGAGGAAGATCATTAGTAGCATCAAGGAACTACCCCATTGGGGACCTGGTATTACTGAAGTAGGTATCCATTGGGACTATTTGGTTTTGGTTGGGTTGGACGTTAGTCCCCAGGATTATCTGAGGGATTTGGGTATTCTGGTGTGTAGCGAATCCCTAGATAAAATGGGTTGGCTATCTCGTTTGTTGGGTCCTTTTCTTTTGGACGAGAGGTCTGAGTTCTACAAAATATCTGGGATTCTGGGTTGATTGAAGGATTCTTTCAAAGCGCAGGGGTGAACACAACCCTATCCCGCCAAAATTTTGGTTCCTAAAACTATTGCTTGGGGAGCCCTTAGGCAGTGTAAAATCAAAATATTTTGAGGGAGACAAGCTCATGCCCTCCTTCTAGCGCCAGTTTTTGTTGATGAGACTTTGTGATCAACTCTGCCAATAGAGATAAGTTGTCACCGAGTACTGGGGTACCGGTCAACTTCGATTGAAGAGGTTTTCTAGAGAATGAATTCTCCTAGCCTCCAAGCACCTGGTAGTCGGGTCTCGATGGTACGGGGAGCTAAGTTGGGAAGGTGATTTTTTTTTGAGGGGATAGCTGGTTTTTACTCATCTTTTTGGGGATTTCAAAAGGGATGGGGTTTCCTGCAAGCACTTGGATTATTAAAGAAAAATCAAAAGATAGATCAAGGTTAGACGCCTATTTCTACCTATAGTTATGCAATATATATTCAAACATCAAACAATGCACCAATACAAAAAAACTACACTAAATACCAAATACACAAAGAGCCAGTGATTCATATGCATTCAATAGCAAAGGGAGATAAGATCATTAATCTAAACTGAAACATAGGAGCAAAGGACATATGAAAACATACTGCATAAAAGATGTTTGTTAACTTCAGAGATCAGAACAACAACAACATATGGCCACAAGATGTTCCTCCTTCTTTCATTAACTTGAAAAGGTTCTAGCATCACTGGCGAGTACATTCATGGTTCCAAGGGAGCATTCTAAGCTACTGAGAACAACTGAGCATTGAGCTACTAAGAACAATTGTAAGTAAAATGCTATTTGCAATGAACTAGAAAATTCTATGCTTCTATTACTGCTGGACTGCAAAATCATCAATTTTGCCGACCCTTGTTATAGCATCGGACTTCTTATTTATATACAAACTTGACCTAATCTATCTATATACTTGTTAAATATAATACATTATTTGTGGCCGGTACTACCTACACCACTTACAATCACCTCGAGATGTACAGAGGTCTGACAAGACAGAAGGAGATAGAGGAGAAATCTAGAAGAATCAGCCTAGAGAAGAGAGCCGAGGTACATTATGGAAGAAATTTGCTTATCTCAGTAACCTAGACTACATGCCTCATTAATTAAAATTGCGGCTCCCTGTCTTCGATGCACACCAAGTAGTAAATGTGGGAGCATCGCCTTGGGAGAATCATCTGTCAGAACCATCTCTTCCGCTTGACATGTTATTATCTGGATCACCTACATTCTAACCCTTATTAACTAATTGATAGTGATTGGTCAGCTCTAGGGAACCTTGATATATTTTTCTATGAATGAATACAAAACTTGGACCCATAATTCTGGAGTCCGGGAGCTTGCGCTCAAAGAATAACAAATTTGCAAAACTCTGCCCTGCTGGAAAAAATCTCCGGAGACTGGAGGACTTTATTACCTTATGCTCTTTTGAATGCCTCCAAGATCTGGAGGATTCCTTATTCATCTATCTCTTTTATACAATTTTGGAATTCTTTGGCCGCCTCCAACTATTCGCCCACATCCCAGGCACCCTCCTTGAATTTTGCGGCCATCTTTGTGGCATCATGTGTCCGGAGCACCATTCGGGTGAGGTGTGACATTTTTGCCTTATCAAAATCTTTGGGAGTCTGGAATTGTGATTCCATTATCTCATCAAATTTACCAATAGCAAAATCCACTGGAGCACAGGTCTCGGTGCTAAAGGGATCGATTGTCGAAACCCTTGTAACAAATGTCACATATGAATTTAATGACTTTTCAATCGCCGGGACTTTATCCTTTAAGGCCGCTACTAGTTGCTTTCTCATCTCTATTTTGAGACCAAGTCTAGAGTGTTGGACTCAGAGGAACCCGAAATGTTCATCCCCCAAAATTCCTATCTCTATGATAATATCTTCCCCGATGTTCATTATTTCCTTGAGCTCACCGCTCCATTCTTCGTACTTTTCTATCTCTCCTTCCCACTGGGAAACAACGCCGTTCACTAGGCCCAAGATGTTGCTGGTATAGTGGAGGTTTGGGAGGGTAGCCATGAGGAAGTTCCTTACAGTTCCTATCTATTCTATCACCCACTCGTCGAAAGCTTGCGCTTTCTTCTTCATGGTCCTCAGCGCGTCAATGTCACCCTGCGGGAGTGGTATTCCAGAGGTGGGGGCCTCTGGAGGAATTGTTGTAAAAGGCTGCATTAATTTTGTAAGAAGCCCAAGGAGATTGACATTTGCTTCTCTTGCCTCCTTAAGTTTTTGGGCTTGTTTGTCATACCGGGCCTCAATTGCCCGACTAGCCTCTTTTAACAGGTCTAATTCTCCTTGTTTGTCTCTCCTCCTAAGAGGAACTTCTGTGATTGTATATTTAGTATCCCCTACTAATGCCTCTTCTACATTTGGGGGAGGTGTCACTACAATTGTGATGGTATTTCCTCTCTGACCAGTCCGAAGGGTATGGAGGGTCTGGGCCTTCTTGGGCTTCTAAGCCTCTTGGTTTTGTGTCATCATTTCGGCCAAAGAGAGGAGTTCTCACTGCTGCCGGGGCCTTTATTTTTCTTGACTCTACCAGCCACTATAGTGGTGTGGATGGTCTTACAACTAAGTCCTGGATACTGGGGTATCCTTTGGGGGTTGGCCGCACTTTTTCAGCATTTGTAGTGTCTATGGACTCCTTTTCTCCACTCCAGGGATTCCTTGTTTCTCCCACCTTAGTGGAATTTTCATCAATAGTGTCGGGGACCCAGCCTTCCCCAGCACCTATGGTATCTGTATCCATGTTTCTGGGGTTCTTCCCCATATCTTGCTATTGTTGAATTTCTTTGGCGTTATCTACCGAGACATTCTCCTCTGAGGGCACATTTTCTAGAGGGGTGAAGGTGTCTGGCCTAGATCTGACTGTTGTGCTACGAAGACCACCTTGCCGAATGTTAGATTCTGGCATAACGGGTCACCCAGAGTAACTAGAGGCATTTGGAGCATGATGAATGGGGGTACGATTGTTCCTGAGGGTCCAATTTCCTCAGCCATTGTCGACTTCTCATCTTGCACTGTCTCTCTCCTGTCTCGGTCCCCGGGATCGATGTTTCTTCCATACTTGGTGTGTCCTCTTGTTCTTGCTCCCGAGCTTCTTCTTTCGGGGCAATTTCTTTTTCTTTCCTTTCTTCCTCCCCGGGGATATTTTCCACCTCTTGCACGATGATCTCTTCCACTGTCCGCTCTACATCTTCCTCTAGGTTTACCAGATCATTAGTCTGGAAGATTTCATCAAAAATGTCATGGGGAGGGGAAGCCTTTGGCTGATATTTTTCTTTGGGGGAGGAAGGGATAAGCTCCACAGGAATATTGCCTGATGTTCCAGGGATTGCATTTGTGCTTGGTGGAGGGTTATCCGCCCTTGGATTCTTTCTCCTTGTTTGCAGTGGGACCCCAACATCCAAAATAGATGCACTCTCCTCTTTTATATTTACCACCAGAATTATAAGTGTTGCAAGTGATGGTGAGCCTGAAGGAAGGGCAGATCCCACTGTAGTAATTGGGAGACCAAGAGAAAGTTGGGCAGTCATTGTTTTGCTCAGCTGTCGGGATGCCTCAAGCTGGGTGTGAAGTTGTTCCATGATAGGGGGTGGAACTGAGGATGGGACCGGGGCTGGGGCGCTCTCCTTTGCATTCCCCTTATCTCTGCCTTGTCTAGATGTTCCGGAGGCCGAAGTGGACCCCCACAAAATTGGACCCTCCCGACGGGTGCTTTTCCTGCATACTTGTGCAAAATACTTGTGACTGCACTGCACAATGCCTTGGGTGACGTCCTCAATTATCAAAACTTCTGGGGTGTCCCAATCTACCACAGGGAGATCCATCTTATCAATCCCCTGTAATTTGTATGACGGGACCTCCAAGGGCCTGCTATCTAAAAAGTCCTTTGGAAAGGTCTAAAGGTCGAGGCACTTCATCATTCCCTTTGTCATTCTTTCATACTTTCAACCCCGGATGTCAAAGTCATCTTAACAATCTGCCCAAAAATCCTCCAAGTGAGGCTTGTGGGGCGTTGACGCCTAGGGTAATGCTATGTTTTTTTTTTAGAGCGGGTCAAAATTGTTCCGTGCTAGATAGAATTCCGCCAGCCCTAGAATTTTTAACTCATTATTGGCCTCTTTGGCCGCTGCAAGGCTGCAAGAGTAATTCCTACAAGTGATCAGGAAAGGGATGGAGGTAAATTTCTTGACCCCATATAATGCATGGAGCTCCAGGATTTTCCTATAAAACTCCATCAAAATAATCCTATCCCCACAATGCTTGGGTAATAGGTAGGGCTTGCCGAAGAATCCGGTCACCCGAATATAAGAATGCTGATGAAATTGAATAAAATAATTTCCACATGTACTCACCAAGGCCATAGCCTCCTTTGATAGCCGATAACCAGCATCCCAAGATGGTATAAAAATTTTGTAGTAAACAAAGTATCGTTTACTTGAAAAAAATTGGGGAAGTTGGCTTCCCATTGAATTTGGGGAAAATGATCCCAAGGCATACTCCGTTCAGGTCCGGTCCCAAGGATGCCAACTATAACTAAACCCTGAATACTGGGTCTCTGCTGTGCCAGTGCCCATAGATATGAAGTCATGTAGAACTTCAATGTCCTACTGACATTATTCAGCTGAAAATCTACATGATTGGCAACAATGGTTGCCCAATCAAAATTATGCCCGTTGGTGGTGATGTTGTATAAAAATTAATACATACAGGATGAGAAATCCCAGGCATGTGATTCCCCAAAGACCCGACATAGAAAGATGATCCCCACCTATATGCTTTCTTTGAAATCTGTGCGGGGGATCTCCAACTTCATCTTCTTATAGTCCCTCCTCAGAGTCTCTAGCCATTGGGTGTTGAGGTGCTGCCTAGTATCCTATTGCGCATTATTGAACTCTTGTAGCGATGTGGCATGAGAGATGACAACAAAATTAGCAAATTGGGGGATTCTGAGTCCCGAAGCCAGAGTAACAGCGTCGAGGGAGACTAGGGGTGTTGGGTAGCCCGTTGGAAGGGGAGAAACAAGTATAACAGCCCAAATGGTGGTGTTGTAATGTTTGGCCAGAGTTAGGAACAACTCCGGGGCCTACACAAAGTAAGGGAAGCAGGCGGCTTTGATGATGTCAGAGGCAGCCACATTCTTTGCCATACTATCTCTGGCAGAACGCTGAGTGAACATTGTTCTGACTATGCCCTGTAATTTAGCCCATGGTTTGACCTCTGTGTCAGAGATTAGTTGTAACTTAGAATTCACCTTGGATCCCACAAGGACACCATCCTTCGGATATTTGGATGTGAGCGGGAGCTTTTCTAGTGCTTTCTCAGCCCTCGACTTGGTGGCCGCTCTTGTTGAGGTGGTCGAGAGTTTTGGACTTCCAGGAGGGGAAGCTACCTTAGACATATTGATTAATGAATTGTTGATAACCTATGAGACTGAACAACTATTAATACAAGTAATTAAATATAATCAATTTTTGGGTTCTGGGGATTTCATCACCATTTTGCACCTGTCCTCAAAAAGACATTAGTTTGCATCAAATACCAAAAATTTAATAAACAATAGCTTACTTTGAATTTGATCAACAAATGAGATGAAGGCCATGGGATTACGTGGAACCTGAAGTCTGGAGAAACTAGTCGTTATTGAAGTGACTGGGCAATAAGTCATACTAGGTTGACGTGGGTTGTCACATGGTCATGCAATAAACGGAGTAATGGAATTTAAGATGACAATTGTCTCGACATAGATGGAATGAATGCCACTTGTGATTGTTTTAAATGCTCATGCATGGGTAATTTAATCCCTCCATCAATGCCGAAGTGATAGGAGGAGAGAGAGAAGGCTGCAACTTGAATAGGTGAGGTGCCAAGTTCGAGTCCAACAAAAACTAGGTGGGCGAGCTTGAGTTGGATTTAATAATACAGAAGGCGTGGTGTTCTCGCCATAGGATAGGTTAAACTTGACGGGATATACAAACTAAACACAAAAACTATCTTAAGAAAATGCTATTTACACAGAAGGCCGAAGAACGAACCAATTTACAATAGTCATCGATGAACTACTAACAAATTTACAACAAATTTACAAAAGCTTACAAGAATCTACAAAGATTTACAACTATTAACACACTATCTACCTTATCTACAAATGTACAGAAACAAACAATATACGGAAGGCGGACAACCTTCCTGCAAAGCCATCCCACCAATGGGAGGCGACGACAAAGACCAGAAGATAAAAAGCAAACAAACGAAGCCCAAAAACAAAGGAAACAAAATGCAAAAAAAGAAAGCGAAGAATCAGAAGGGCCTACCTTAAAACTAGAAATGTAAAGGGAAGGACACGGGAGGTGCTCTATAGACGAATAACTTTGGAAACCCACGAACATGCCTAGAACACTGCAGGATGGCTTGAACACACACAGGTCTGAGCTCCAAATCATTGTTAACTCTCTAATAAAATCACACTTAGTTCACTTTTAAACACATAATTCACGCTTAATTACTCTGAGGGTAATTTGTTCGCGGTAAGTGTAAAAATGACAAGTGAACCCCAATTTATACCCTTTAGGCAAAAATGCACCACTTCCTTTTGCAAGTCCTGAGAAAAAAGGCAAATCTCCAGACTCTGGGCCCAGGAAATCCCACGCGATCACACCCTCTAACAAAAGAGGGAACAATGGCATAAGAATCTCAGAGTTCAGAATCCGGCAGACACAAAGAAACAAAACACTCCGGGACCGGGCCCCGAAGCAAGGAAGATCAAAAGGGAACACCACAACGTCCGCGTGGAGGCAAAGGCCAGAGAAAACAAAAGAAGCCAAAAGAAACCAAGGAAGAACCAAAAGAAAAAAGGGGGGGACCCAACATTTTTCCAAAAAAATGTAGGGATGAGTATGCAGGGCATAACAGTGACAAGCATCATGCACTTTCTTACATGGGAAAAAGTTTTCCATCTTACATAATCTATCTACTATGACATAAATATTGTCCAATCCTTGCTTTGTCTTTGGAAATCCCACAACAAAATCCATGCTCAAGCATTCCCAAGGTCTTCTTGGAATTGGGAGAGGTTAATAAAGGTCTACATTGGAGGATGTGCCCTTGGCTTTCTAACACACCACACAACATTCCGCATACTTTCTAATATCTAAATTTATTTTAGGCCAAAACTAAAACCTCTGCACCAACTCTTGGGTATTATTGACTCCAAAGTGACCACTAAGTGCACCATTATGCTTTTCTTGAATCAAATTTTCCCTAATTGATCATCTAGGGACACATAACTAACTTCCTTTAAACAATAGATCACTTTGCATAGTCACTAGTAGAATTGGCCCCTATTTTTGATGAAATTTGGTCGAACTACCTACCCAGATTGGTCGAAAGACCCACAAATTTCTTTGTCAATATTTTTCTAGTCGAAAGATCGACACATCTTTTTTAACATCAAACTTTCTATGCAAACTTGGTCGAAATTGGCATCTTGAAATGTCCATATTATTGGTTGAAATGTTTGACCCTTTCAACCAAGATGCCAAACCCATGACGCAAAATTTCAACACAGAATGGTCAAAACGTAAACCAGTATAAGTTTATGTTTCAACCAATGGATGTTGACATTTTGACCAAAATTGACGCATATATTCGACATGCAATGGTCGAAACATAAACTGGCAAAAGTTAATGTTTCGACCAAGTTTGGTTGAAATGTTTGACCCATCCGACCAGGATGCCAAACCCACAACGCAAAATTTCAACACAGAATGGTCAAAATGTAAACTGACCTAAGTTGATGTTTCGACCAAGGGATGTCGAACTTTCGACCAATATTGAATTTAAAAAAAAAACAAATTCTGAAACCAAATAGCCTCAGTTTTGGTACTCGACTTCAATAGAAGATGGACCAATAACAAATTGCTTCTTGCTCTCTAACAAACAAGTCTTGAACCAAGTTAGAAGCTATAAGTTGAAGTAGACTTGCGATCCAAAGAATTACTTACACAATCTGAATTTGTGTAGTCCACCGAGTTGAAATCAATGCTTGTTGTGTAGTGAATCCCAAAATTTTGAGTACCTTGATTGTAGTAGAGAATTGCTTGGCTACTTTCTAGTGCAACCCATGGGGCCCACACATGAATCGAGAGACCATGCCCACAACATCTGAAATGCCAATTCTTGTGAGTCAAATAGATGAGATCCCCAACAAGTTGTTGCTGCAAGGTACCAACAACAATAGTTGTTGATCTGATTTCTTTCTTTGCAACAAAAACTTGTTGGGGGTCTCATCTATTTGACTCACAAGAATTGACATTTCAGATTTTGTGGGCATGGTCTCTCGATTCATGTGTGGGCCCCATGGGTTGCACTAGAAAGTAGCCAAGCAATTCTCTACTACAATCAAGGTACTCAAAATTTTGGGATTCACTACACAACGAGCATTGATTTC
>MU226883.1:99638-109683 GCA_018584345.1 Thuja plicata | reverse complement strand
GTATTGTGATTGAGTTCTTCCTTGATCTTGTCACTCCTTACCAATATTTTTGTATAGTTTGTATCTCTTTACAAAATTAGTTGGTAATTGTTATGGTTGCTTCTGCAATGATATTGTTGTAGCTTATGTTCGATCACATATGTAATCATCAATGAGTTCTAACATCATGCATCTAGTTGTGTAGCAATATTTACAAATGCAGGAAATAGAGAGGCAAGGAGAATATGACACCTAGGCAAGGGGGAGAAAACTCAGGTATGCAACACCTCTGTATGATTCTCATTTGAAAATTATGAAATGCTATTTCTTAAATTTGCCCCATTGCCTTCTTGTTATATAGATAAATATTATACTTAATAGAAATCACAAATTTTCTGATGTAGTTAAATGGTATGTTATATCTCTTTTAAAAAAAAAAAAGTTGTTGCGTTTTTTTTTGGTTGTAAATTTTGGGCATTACATACAAAGCAATCAAAATCTTAAATAATTAATTAAAATCCCTATTATTGAGTGAATATGTTATTACAAAAATTCATTTCATTAATATTCCCTCTAACCTAACCAATCTCAAACTACCCAACCATGAGTTCAAACTCATCCCAACCCCTTCTCACATGCTAATTCTTCTTAATTAGCTAATTAACCCTAATTCACTTATCCCCCCTCCACTCATTCTCTCTCCTCCCATCTCTATCTCCTTAATCACCTATCTTAAGCCTTAAACCTAATCCTAAGCTACCCCTATGCTTGTCTCATTCCTAAATTTGTGAATAGGAATTCAACCCTCCCTCAAAAGTCAAAGTTCTCAAGCTTGACCTTAAACCCTCACCCATGCTTCTTAAACCCTCACCCATACCTCATTAATGCTTTCATAATTTAAGCATTAATGGATCTTACACATTCTCTTCCACACTCCTCATTAATGGCCTCCCTTCTAGAATCTTCTCCCCTTCCTCCATTTCTTCTATAAATTGGATGGATTTTGAGCTCAAATGGCCCTGAATTTTAAAGAGTTGAAAGCATTCTTATGCTGCCCATATTTGGAGAATTGAAGGAGAAAACTTATGTTTCTCATATTTTAGGGAATTTCATATTGAATATTAGCTTATTTCTTACTTTTATTGTTATAATCTTCATTCTTAGAGCTTAGGATGCATGTTTATTAAGAACATTTCTTGTGATTT
This sequence comes from Thuja plicata, assembly GCA_018584345.1. Lineage (NCBI taxonomy): Eukaryota > Viridiplantae > Streptophyta > Pinopsida > Cupressales > Cupressaceae > Thuja > Thuja plicata. The sequence continues at coordinate 108,499 of MU226883.1, read as the reverse complement.
TGATCATATTTAAGCTTTATACTTTCATTTGAATCTTTCATTCTAGGTTGTATATGTCACTGAAATATGCATAATCTGAGGGCTATTATGTCATTTTCATACTCCTCCTAGATAGGAAATAATAGGTCAATTTTGGTGATTTTTATGCTTGTTAATCCTTTGTTTTCACTAATGCAATGATCTATTGACATGTTGTGTCTTTCCTAATAGGTGCATAAAATCACACACACAAGTACAAGGCTAGAGTTGAAAAAGAGACAGGGAGACAACTGAAATGTCTGAGATCTGACAGAGGTAGAGAGTTTACATCTGATGAATTTGTACTCTTCTGTAATGAAACTAGTATAAAGAGGCATATATCTGCACCGAGAACACCACAATAGAAAGGTATAGCTGAAAGAAGAAACAGATCCATTGTGGATTGTGCTAGAACACTGATGATTGAGAATGACATTTCTCAAACCTTCTGGAGAGAAGCAGTCAACACTGCTGCTAATACACTTAACCAAGTACAACTAAAGAAGGGAACTAACAAAACACCTCACGAGATCTAGTATGGACACAGACCGAATGTAAGTTACTTCTAGTAAGAATTATACTAGAATATGCGGCTTATAAGGGATTCAAAGTTTATCAAATGGATGTTAAGTCTACATTTCTCAATGGTATTCTTGAAGAGGAAGTATATATTGAACAAGGTGAAGGATTTTCTGAGAATACTAACTGAGACATGGTATGCAAACTACACAAAGCACTACATGGCTTGAAACAAGCACCTCGAGCATGGTATGAAAGATTGCATTCATATCTAATCAAAAATAGGATTTCAAAGAACTAGTGACAACAACAATGTGTATCTAGAATGTGATAGTGCTAACAAAGTTTTAATTTATGAGATATTTGTTGATGACATTATCTTTGGAGGCAATGAAACATTAATGTGTAGATCTTTTGCTGAGGAGATGAGAAAGGAGTTTGAGATGTCTATGATCACAGAGATTAAATTCTTTCTTGGACTTCAAATTCAATAGGTAAAGGATGGGATCTACATTACACAATCAAAATATATCAAGAAGATCCTAAAGACCTTTGGTATGGATGACTCAAAACCAGTTGGAACACCTATGGTCACTGGTTGCAAGTTATTTAAAGAGGACGAGTCAAAAGAAGTCAATGAGACACTCTATCTATCTATGATTGGTAAGTTGCAATATTTAGTGCACAATAGAGCTAATATTTCTCATGCAGTAGGGATTGTTGCAAGGTTTTCTTCCAAACAAAAGGAAACACATATGTGTGCAGTTAAGAGAAATTTTAGATATCTAAAAGGAACTGAGGATTTCAGCCTACTATACTATAAAGGAGGAGACTTTGACTTGAAAGTATACACTAATTCTATCTGGGATGGAAACATTGATGACATAAAGAGTACAAGAAGAAGAGATTTCTTTCTAGGAGAAAGACTAGTTACATGGCTAAGCAAGAAACAAAGTTGTACATCACAGTCTACTGTTGAGGTTGAGTGTGTTGCTGCAGCTATGAATTATGAAAATATTGTATAGATCAAATAGATACTAGAAGGTATGCCAGAGGAGATCACTGATCCATTTACTATCTATTGTGACAACACAAGTGCTATAAACATATCAAAGAATCTGATAATGCACTCAAAGACCAAGCACATATCTATCAAGTATTATAACTTGAGAGAATAAGTACAAGACAAGCATGTAATGTTGGAATATGCAAATTCAAAAGGAAAAATTTCTGACATATTTACCAAACCACTACCGAAGGATGTTTTTGTATATCTTAGAGGTAAATTAGGGGTCCTACCCCTATCTAACATTCATTAGCGCAAGAGGCAGGTTGCATCCATTCTAGGACACATTAGAATATTTGAATTTTGAGTTGATGGTAGTGATCACACTTTAGGTGATGCCTGAAGTTGTGAAAGGATTTATGAATGCAAAGAGAAATAAATACATGTAAGGTATGATTCACTAACTGAACAAGATTTCAAGAGTATGGATATTTGGCATTGTTGTCAAAGAGGGAGAAGAAAGTAATTGATGAATACATAAGGAAGAAAGAAATAAGTGATAAATACACAAGTGAAGGAGACTACGTGTAAGAGGGAGAATGTGATAGAAGTCAAAGAGGAAGAACAAGATAAGAGGGAGAAAAGAAAATACAGAGAGATCATATTATACCATCATCAGTTGATAGTGTTTCCATTAATGCCAAAGAGGGAGATTGTTAACCAATTGACAGTAATGATGATGAATACTGAGTTTAGAATAATACAAACAAGTAGAATGATTAGATTAGTTGTTATTTTTTCATTGATGTCAAACAATTGATTTCTAGTTTATATTAAGTTGTCGTATCATTCAGAGGTGAACTTAATTGGGTAGATAATAAAGATCAGATTATGTTTAAGTTGGTAAGTCGGTAAAGGGAACAAGCCTAGTTACCGAGAACTGTGAAGTCTATTGGTAATATGAAGTATTAGTCGGTCGAGAAAATAAAATAAAATCACCTAGAAAAGTTGACAACCGAGCAAGGTCAGTTATCGAGCAAGGTTGGTAACCGAGTGAAGTCAGACACCAAGTGAAGATAGTGACTGAGTCACCAAGCAAGGAACAAAGTTTGAACAGAGATAGAATTTAATGAGAATAACAAATTTAATGCGGAGGCATGGAGATCAAGAAGATGCTAAAGATGAAAATAAAGTCTGTTGCAAGATCTTCAGTCATGAAAAGTCAAGTTCAAAATCTGAGATGAAGATTAAGTGACAAAAGGAAAGTTGTGAGTTCCAAGAAAAGTGCAAGTTACAAGGCAAAGGTTAACCACCTAACCGAGTTGCAGATACATTGTATCGGTTCATATGAGATGATCTAAAGGATGAGTGCAATCAAAGGGAAGCCTAATCAATAAGATTAAGAGGCAAAACAAATGCCTATACATTGATGAGTCTGTATGTTTATACAGAGATGTTGTCGAATTGAATAGTTAAAGAGCTATTGAGAAGAGTAGTGAAAGAAGTGAAGAAACAGTCCAGAGAAGAGACTGATGAGTTGTTGATGCTAGTATTTTCAGAGAGTGAACAAGGTATTTGAACAAGCAAAGGATAGTTGTAGAATCACATGTCAAATCAGTACATTGTTGCTTACTAATCTTTGTAACAGAAGATCTCTTAACTGAGTGGACCTAATAAGTATTTTTGTAAATCCTTGAGAAAGGAAACATTCTAGGATGAATGTTTAAGCCCTCTAACCAAGCCACTCCTAACAGGGTGAAGATCTTAATAGATTTAAAGTAAATCCCCTAACAGGGCCACATCTAGAAAATGTGCATTGTAATCTTTAATCTAATTGGCCCTTAACCGAGTATACTTTAGAAGAGTATTTTGTTTTGTCGGTGATAATTCCCATGGAGGTTTTTCCCAAATTGGGTTTCCTCGTTAAATTTGGTGTTACATGTGATGCTCTATAACTGTGAATGTTATTTGCTTATGTTATATGTTGTTTATCAAGTTTGTGAAGTGTTTACAAGTTTCGATTGCTGTTGTTATTTGAATCGCCGAGTTGAATCATAGGTTTAGTTTTAAAGTGTTAAGTTTCAATATTTTTTGATTCACCCCCCTCTCATTAAACCATCTTTATGAGGGTAAACCAACATCGATCAACTGGTTTCTCAAGTTTAAGAGATTGTTTCTAAGGCTAATGTGGTATTGGATGATAATATTAATGATTCTGTAATTGAGAATTTGGATGCTCCCCTCTCGTGGTTGCAATTTAAAGGGGAAATTCCAACTTTAATTAATCCACATGATATCTTTTCTCCTGACTTGGATTCTTCTCTACATGAGGTTCCAATCTAATTTTCACCATCTTTATCAGTTAAGAGGCAAAGGCAAATAACGAGGTAAGTTTCCCTTGAAATGTTTTAACTGTAACAAGATTGGTCATTTTTCATCTAACTACCCTGAGAAAGATAATGAGGAGAAGAAGGAAAACAAAGATAATGACAAAAGAGTAAACAGATTAAGGAGATTTAGAGACTACAAAAAATGTAAGAAATATTGTCATATTGCTAATGAAGATCTAAGTGATGACGATTCAGATGATAGTGATGGAAAAGAAGTTGTTTATGTTGCTATTAAAGATAATTTTGATGAAGAATAACCAAGAGCCCTAATATCACAAGTAAGTAAGAATGAAACATGGATTATAGATAGTGGTTGTTCACATCACATGACTGGCGACACACATAAGTTTATTTCATTGGAAAATAATGATGGAGGATATGTTAGATTTGGTAATGATGCTCCATACCCTATTAAAGGAAAAGGTTCTATAATTCCACTGAATAACATAATATGTGATGATGTTTATTGGGTTTAAGAATTAAAGTATAATCTGTTGAGTGTTGCACAACTAAACAATACAGGTCACCGACTGAAATTTAAATATGGAAGAGTGAAAGTATTTGATGAGAAGAGTAATCTAATTTCTACTGAAGAACAATCTAAAGGTAATCTATTTTATCTTGATACTTATATGAGGAATTGCCTATTTTCTAAAGTTGAAGATGTTTGGTTATGACACAAAAGGCTTTGTCATGTTAATTTTGACAACTTAATAAAAGTGAGTAAGAAGAGTAGAGTAAGAGGACAACCGAGACTTGAAAAACCAGAGAATGCTATGTACAGAGAATGTTAGATGGGTAAGATGACTATATCTAGTTTTACAAGCAAGAATTATGATACACAAGGAATTTTGGATTTAGTTCATACTGATTTATGTGGACCCATGAGAACTCAAAGTTACTATGGAGACATATATTTTATTCTATTTGTGGATATTTTCCTAGAATGATGTCTGCAATGTTTTTAAAAGAAAAATATGATGCATTTCAAATGTTTAAGTGGTATAAGGCCCGATTTGAGAAAGAAACTAGAAGACTACTAAAATGTTTGAGATATGATAGAGGAGGCGAGTTTACATATGATGAGCTTACATTTTTTTATAATAAAAATGGAATTAAGAGACAGATGTCAGCATCGAGGAAACCACAACAGAATAGTATTTCTGAGAGAAGAAACATATCTATTGTGTATAGTGCTAGGAGAGTGATGATTGAGAAAGGTATTTCACAAAATTTTTGGAGAGAAGCAATCAATACAACTATTTACACATTGAACTGAGTACAAATGAAAAAAGGTATTGTAGACACCTAAAAATGGTTTGAGCCTGTTGGTCTACGTGTTTCAACATTTTTAGCATTACGATTGAAACATTGTTTTGAAACCTAATTATTCCTCTATGTTGCGCATATGATATTTATTATATGGAAACATTGTGTCTTTCATTGATGATTGAATATTGCAAAATTGTTCAATTATTTACTAACAATTCTACTCTCTTTATCAAATCAATCATTTTCCAAATCATTTTTGATCAACCCTAAACCTATCCTATTCGATCCTAAACCAATCCTATTTGATCCTAAACCATTCCAAACCTTCCTAAATCAATTCAAGCCTATTTTATTCTATTCCTAATCACTTTAAAAATTGTTTAGACTCATTCCAACCATTCTGGGGCATTATCCAAGATCATCGATGCCTAATTAACCCAATTTCCAAACCGATCAAAACCCTATTTCAATTCGATCAATCTTGTCATCATTTCAGGATCATTGTCCAAGTTCATTGATGCTTTGTATCCCCTTAATTAGCTATTTGATAACACTGTCAAAGATCATCGGTGTTATCGCTACCAATCTATCAATATCAATTCAATAGTGTTGTTCATTATTGTCAATACTATTTCTGATCATCATTATTTTAGGAACATTGTCCAAGATCATCTATGTTTCCCCATTTCAATTTCAATCCTATGACACCATCAAAGTTCATTGGCACTTTTCAATCATTTCCAAACATCATTACGTGGGCGCATTGTCAAAGCTCATCGATGCCTCATGATTTACTAAACTATTTCGAAACCCTTGTAATTGATCCTAAACCTTATCAATATCATCAAATCATTTCAATTTGACATCAACACCTTCAATTCAATATATAATTCACTAATTCCCCCATTGGGATAACCCATAGTTTATCCCTTAGTCCTAATTGAATAAATAAATAGACTTTATTTATTCCCTTTTCCCTAAGTCTCCAACAATTAATTAATTGGCTAATTTCAATTTATGAGATTTTCAAAATTTCATAAATCTAATTATGGATTTGTGAGGAATATTGAGAATATTGAATTATTAAATGGCTTAATGATTCCTAATCTTACCTAATAGCCATATCCCTTAATTGAGGATTCACATCCCTATTAAGGTGCTTCATGAATATTTTCAATATATCCTTATTTGATCTCCCCCATATCATGCTTCCTAACATCCTACCAACCAAAATCCGCATTTATGCAATCTCACCTAAATGACTCTCATTTTCTATAAAATGGGATGTATTGCAATCTTTCAATGTTAGATCACCCCTCCTAGTATTCTCACTTGCAAACTTGGATTTTTGTATCTTTGTGCAATAGTGTTATCGTCAAAGAGAAAACATTAAATATGATTATGGAGAAGAAAGGAGGACATGGGAATTACATTTGAAGGGAGTTCTTAGTCTTTTATGTTTTATTGTTCATGAACTCTTGTTTTGAATGGATTTCATGATAGATTAGATGGGTAGCATATTATTAGGGTTTGTGGTCTCCTAGATATGCTCTAATGCCTTTTTCTGGTCTTAAATTTGGTGAACCCGATGCAAAACAACCTTAACTAATAAAATTTTTGTGTTTTTGTGTCTTTTTCAGGTTCTGGAAGAGACCTGCGTAGGTGGTTACTAAAGCTGCACAGGTGGTCACCGTTCCTGCGTAGGTGGTCACTGTTTCTGCGTAGGTGGTTAAGTCCTACGCAGTTGGGACCCAGACCTGTGCACTTAGAGCCCAGAGCTATGCAGATGGCTGCTTAGCTATGCAGTTGGTCATATGGGATCGTCATTTAGGGTTTAGGATCAGTTTTTACATGTTTAGGAAGCTTTTTCTACATCTTATGCTTCCTCTTTCTGCTTTTTATCTGCTTAAAGTTTAAAATGGATCCTAAACTATTCAAATGAACCCTAAACTTGGTTAATAAACCCTAATGTGGTTAATAAAACTCACATTTTGATTTGAAAATCCTAAAATGAACTTCCACATTTTGATTTGGGCTCTTAAAATGAACCTCATCTAGTTTAGGGTTTCATACAATCAAGCTTTTTCAAATTTCAATCAAACTTGCAATCTAGCCTAACTAGGGGTTGAAATGGAATATTTCATGCAAGTTAAATTTGTTTAAGTTGATGAGGGACCTAAAATGAACATGCACATCTGATTTGGGTACATAAAATGAACTTTAAACTAGTTTAGGATCAAATGTAGATTTTGTCCTTAAGGTATTCCTAAACCATTTTGATGCACATGCAAGCTAATTAGGGTTTAAAGTTCACTTAAATATTTTCAAATAAACTTAAATGGCATAAATAATGAATCCTAGTTGTGTTTATGATGGTATTGCATGATTAGATGTGGAAAAAACCTCTATTTTTGCAAGTTTTTACTCCTTTTAGGCCTTTGATCACTAGTTGCGCACTTGGTTGCAGGTGCTGCATTGGTGGTAGCCTGTTTCTACATAGGTGGTACCCTGGTTCTATGTAGGTGGTACCCTATTCCTATACAGGTGGTAAATTTGGTTTTTTTTCAAGCAAATCTTTGACTTTCTGCATTCCTAAACCTGTTTCTGCACTTAATATACTGGATTTTTGTGTTACTGATGATTTGTGTAGCATGTTGGCAATCGTTGGATGAAGATTGAATCCTAAAAACTACTAACGGTTTCAATGCAGGATGTTTGTAGAAGACCTTGTGTTTTCTAAAACTTTCATGTGTGTTTTTGGTAGTTAGCAAACACTTCAACTTGGTGATTTTAAAATGAACCATTTTCATTCATATGCTTGAAGTGTATTTTAGTTTGTAAATACAAGGAAATGTATGGACGTATCCTCTCCCCTTGCCTTCGTGGACCTTGGGTGTAAGAGAAATCCATGCAAGTCCTTTAGTGTGGCTACCTCCCAAGTTCTTTAGTAGAGCCAGTTAGAGTGGATGCCCAACCGGTAACAGGCTAAATCCAAACCCATCCAAACTGGGATACAAAAGATATCATTGTGACTAATCTCACAATGAATGGGTGTTGAATGCGTTATACTGGGAAGAAGACCTTCCTTAGTACCCTTGTGGTGCATTAAAACCTACGGAACGTAACTTCTGTAGGCTGGGAGGCCTCCATAACGGAGCTAATCTGCCGCATGTATAACCACCTGAATGGATGCCCTTACTAAAAACCACGTCATAGTATCCAAAAAACTTCTATTTGTTGGTGTGGAGGGTTGGAGACCAGCTAAGACACCCCACACTTTCACGACTATTAGTCGAGACAACAATCCCTTGGGAAGTGATGACCCTTGGGAGTTGAAGCTTGGAGTGCCTGAGAAGTGAGTGCATTGTAAGGAGGAGCATGTGCCTCCAAGCTTCTAGGTTGTTCGCTATTAGTAAGTTTAGACACCCTAAAATGGACAGGCTTGCGACTTTACATTAAAAAACACTAATTTTCATCTATTAATTAATGGTTTTTTAATGATTAATTAATCATCTATTTTCCTCTAAAGTCATTCTTCAAATCATCTAATCCAATTCCCAAAATTAATTAAATAATTAATTTTATTTAATTAATTAAGCTTTAATTGATTAATTATCATTATTTAATTAATTAAACTCAATTTCCTATAGTTTAAA
>MU226883.1:64071-80482 GCA_018584345.1 Thuja plicata | reverse complement strand
ACCCACCTCTTCAGTTCAAAAAGGTAACTCATAATTGGCTCTCCAGTTAACCAAACTTTATCTCCTCTTAACCAAATAAAGAGGTGGAGTTTACTGAGGACCTCTCCTGTTCCTTTTGATCTCAACCATCCATCTCCCCATCTCTGGGATTGATCTCAACCGTTCATTTCATCACCAATTCCTATTTAATAAACCCTTCATAACCATTTGAAGGATCCATGATTTCAAGCTCTCGTGCGCCATTACTCCGTCAGTTTGGTTCTAGCATTCAAGCCATCTTGCGATCACACACACACCTTTCAATTATCAAATTCTCGATGCTTCTCAAGTCATAGACGCTGCCCCACCAATACTGAGCATCAAGAACAGTGTTTCGGAAGGAGTAGAGAGAAACAATAGAAGCTTCAAGCATCGTGGGGTTTGCATTTATTTGTCTTCCTTTCTCTTGCTTGTACATTTTATTGCTCACGTTTCTGTTATTCGTTTAGTAGTCATTGTATACTTGATCTGCATTCATTTGTGAACCTTTGCTACTAACCCCGCCCTTGGAAAGCTGTGGGAAACCGGAGAGAGAGGCGTACAGTAAGCATGGATGAACTTTGGTTCAAGTGAGTATTAAACAGATATTGTCCTTTCAATCCTTAGGAAGTGGTGTGTTTGTTCATTTTTACAACAACCATTCTAAATAATGTGTCTTGTGTGAGTGTTCAAACTTTAATAAAAAATGACATCTTAAAAACATTGTCCTTAAGAACATTTTTTCCACATCAATCTTCAAGAACAATCAAATGGTCACAAAAAACCTTGTCTTTGAGTAAACATTTGGAACCTTGAATGTTTCACTTGGAACCTTTTGGCATGCTCGATAGCCTTCATATTGCATATTCATGACCTAATCTCCTTGCATTTTGCATTTCAAAAATCCCTTGCATTATAGACCTCATTTCAATCGTCATTATAGTCCCTTTTGCATAAGTCCTAATCATAGTCCTCTTGCATGCATATCTCATTTTAGATCCTCCCTAAAAACTTTGCAAACAATCCTAGAAAGTATCCAAATCATAGAGCATATATTAATGGCGCTGAAAATAGGATTTTGACTTGGTCCCTTTTGTTCCAAAATTTCAAACCCCCTTCCTTATCAATCGGTCATATTCCACTTTTGTCATGATGTATTTGACCTAAGCCCCTTTATCAAATTTGTCCCTTGTCCCTCAATCCTGTTTTTCAAGTCAAGATTCTTATTCAACCTCATGAGGTTATGCTCTTAGGTTTGTCTCCTTTCAAAATATTAATTGTCAAAGTCCAAAAAACCAAAAACATAGTCGCATAAACCTTAGATTGCATTTGCATAAGCTCCTTGCATTTCAAAATTTCCATTTCAAAACTTGCATTTCCAAAAATTCCAAAATTCCAAAAAAATCTTGTATTTACATATAGTAATCATGCCAATTTTCACAAGATCTCAAGCATCCAAAAGGCAACAAGATCCTTATTTACCTATGTTTACAATACAACCAGAATCACAACTGCCCTTTGATCCAAGACAAGGTGTTTCATATCAGAATCAAAATGACCTAATCAACATGCAACCATTAGAAGAAGTACATCAAACATTTCATGACCCAAGACATGTCACATTTCCTCAAGGACCTACTCCAAGCAATGATCTATGCAACATGGGATATCATTTAAATTCTTCCCCAAACTTTGGCACTATTTAGTGGGGACCTCACCCAACCTTTGAACCAATATTTGTACCTATGCCACCTGGCCAAGGTAGTGTTCCCCCCTACACCTGAGGAGGAATACCAAAAACTTGTCAAATTAATCAAGTCCAACCCAATTATTTGCAACAACAGCCTATGCCAAACACAAATTTTAGATCTTATCAACCTCCTCCACCACCACCAGGTAATCAAGATCATGGAAATGCCTCAAGTCCCTCTTTAGATTCTGGAGACTCAATTGAAACATTTTCTTCCTTCAAAGATTTACCTAAAGAGGAGATTGACGAAGCCGTTAAGAACAAAAACATTCAGTAGACATTAACGTATCTCATGACTCAAGATTCGAGATGATATATCAAAGTGATACGAAAGACAAATCCTCAATTATTCTTGGAATATAAAAATCCCCCACAATCTACTTTGGAAGAGAATCAATTCTTAGTGGTTCGGGATAGAGAAAAGCGAGAACAACCCTTTGATGAGTCAACTATGGTGGTAACACAAAAGAGACAACAAAATGATTTAATTATCGATATTCCTCCAAAGGAAAAGTATATACCATTGGATAATCCTTTATTTGAATAGGTAGCACTCCCTCCTCCTGAGATGGTGGATGGTACAAAAATCCCTAAAAATGGTCCTCAAAGGACATGGAAGATTGATTTAAAGAATCGCTTTCCAAAAGGATCAAATGAAATGTTCACATTTCCTTGGGGAATGCCAGATGTACCCCCTTTTGAAGAAACACAACCAAGTGGTCCTCCTTTGGTAACACATACAACATTCCTAGGAAGCACTTCAAATGCAACAACATCCAAAGGACCATTTAATGAACCATCAAGGGTACCCACATTTTATGTATCTAATGTGACTACTACAACTATATCAAATCAAATGCAAGATCAAAAGAAGAAGAACCTCGTTGATATCACATCAATTCCACCTAAGGTGACTCAAGAAGCACATGTAACACAACAAGTGCAACAAACCCAAGTGGATCAACAAGCACCACTTGTGGATGTAGTGCAACCACAATTTGTAGCCCAAGTTAACATGATGTTTCAACCACAACCAGCAAAATGTAAGACTACAAATCTTGACGGTATACTTGCACCACTTGGATTTCAACAAGATCATAACATGCAACAACCAACAATGCAGATGGGTCAAGAATCTCATCCTGCTATACAACATGTGCAAGGTCAAAAGGTGCAACAAGTGCACCCACAACAACAACAACATATCCAATAGTATGTACAACAACAACAACACACTCTACAACAATAATATGCTCAATAGCAGCAACAACATGCTCTACAATAGCAGTATGTACAACAACAACATGCTTTATAACAACAATATGCTCAACAACAACGACAACAAAAACAACAACAATAACATGTTCAACAACCATACGTTCTACAAAAACAACAATATGTTGCACAATAACAAAATGTGTCACAACAACAAAAACATGTGGTGCAAACTCAACAACAATAGTATGCACCAAGATATCAACAACAAGTTTCTCAACCGTCCTATGTGACACAAGGTCGACAATATAATCTTTCACCAATAAATCAAAAACATGTGGAAGATCCTCAAAAACATGCCAGATAACATGTGGCATCAGTCCTTGACATCTTGTATGAATCATCAGAATCAGATTGGGCCTCAGAATATAGTTGACGTTCAATCGCTTCTAAGCAGACACATCATACTGATACATGTAAAAAAGTTGTGAAGCCTTCATAGAATGAAGACATGGTTCAACAAATCCAACGCTTGCAGAAGAAACTGAATGATCTACAATTCAAGGAAAAAAAGACACTTTATACAGAATGAGACCTATGTCCTAATCCATTTGATCCAAGCATTTACATGCCTCCTTTTCCAAAGAATTTTGAAGTACCCAAATTTGAAAAGTACAAAGGAAAAAGTAATCCAATCAATCACATTCGAGAATTTTATACTTCTTGCATTGAGGTTCACAATGATGACACATACCTCATGCAACTCTTTCCTCAAAGCCTTGGGGGTCAAGCAATGGAGTGGTATTTTAAATTACCTGGCAATATCAGGTCTTGGAAAGAATTAGCTGACAAATTCATCTCTCACTTTGCATTCAACATATCAAGTGAGGTTATGCTGACTGATTTGTGCACTACCAAACAAAAGGTTGGAGAATCATTTATGAACTTCCTATTATGATGGAGGAGTTTGGTTAGTCAATGCCCTTTTAATGTATCGGAAGAACAACAAATATGATTATTTATCCAAAATATGGTACCTGAGATGATGTATGAGCTCAAAATAAAATGACCAAGTACTATTCAAAATCTCATGAAAAAAGGAATTGACATTGAAGATGCTCTTATTGAAAAAGGAGTATTAAAAATCAACAAGGACAATCAGAATGTGAGCACTTCAAGTGACAGGCCATAATTTTGGTCTTGGAATAAAAATGTCACAAATGACGGTGTTGTCGAAGCACAAACAGTTAATGCGACACAACAAAAAGTGAGTCTCAAAGGACCCACTGTTACAAACACACAAAAAACAACTCAAGAATCACCTCTAGTGCTAGCTCCAACTCAACCTCAAGCACAAACAAATGATAACACACAACAAAATTGGCAGCGTCGACTGTCGAGAAACAAAGATGGACCGCAAAGACAATTCACGCCATTGGGTGAACCACTCCATTTGGTTTTGCAACAGTTATTGCAAAACAATTAGATTCAATTACCTGAGATTTGCAATCCCCCAGCAGTTAAACCCCCTTGGTGGGATGACAAAAAATACTACGATTATCATCAGACAAAGGGGCACATAACCAATTCCTGCTACCAATTAAAACATAAAGTCCAAGACCTTATTGATCAAGGTGTGATTGAAGTTGAACCCACATCAGGATCTTCCAATATTGACCATACTATCTTCACAAACCCTTTGGTGGATCATAAAAAGGGGAATGCCTCTATATCAAATTCAAATTACAAGAACAATGTCAATTATACTCGGACCAGCCATGACTATACCATCAATTGTTTCTCTAAGGCCGATTCATGTGTGTCCACTCTAACCTTCCGGGATAGTAACCCTTAATGTGCAGTCACTATCTGTCATACCAAGATTACTGTGCCTAGCGCACCATCCAAAACCAAGGTACCTTCATATTACAACCTTGTCGACCAACTTGGTAAGACCCCTGCCTTAATATCAATCCTTGATCTATTGCGCACATCCCCCGAGCACAAGGAAGTCCTTGACAAAGCTTTGAAAGAGTCCACTGTTCTGACTGACATTGACACTAACTAGTTTCAGACCATGATGGGGCACTTCTCTGCATCCCTGCATGTCACATTTTCCAAAGATGATGTTCCGTACGACCGTCTTGGCCATAATGACCCTCTCCATCTAGAAGTCTTTGTCCATAATGCCAAAATCTGGTGAGTCATGATAAACGGTGGAGCAAGACTCAACATCTGCACTTTGAAGGTCATTCTTGATCTTGGTTACAATGAGAGATACATTGATATTTCTAGGAGAATCATAATACAGGCATATGATGACGCTATACATCCTTCTAAAGGAGTCATCATACTGCCCATCAGAATTGGTTCGGTTACTGAAAACACATTGTTGTAAGTCCTTGATCTAGACTTTCCCTATAACATGATATTAGGATGCCCATAGATCCATGCCATGAAGGCGGTTCCCTCTATGTACCATCAATGTCTAAAATTCTTTCATAATGGAGCTGAGATCACCATCCCAGGTGATCCTAACCCTTTCCAGTTTTGTGTTAATCTGAGAGAAGGGCCCACACAATAGGTGCCTACCAATAGCAAAGCTACTCCATCCACTTCCTCCAAATATGTTGATGCAGCCATCCTTGAAAAAATGATCAAAGGAAAGATGAAGATTGAAGATAAAGGGTGTGGAGAGTATACCATGGTGCAAGCCTTTCATATTGGGAAGCTTCCTCTTTCCTTGAATTCTTATGGAAAACCTAAGTTATTGCAAGCACAACCACCCAAGACTACCATGAAGGTTATGCCTTCGCCTACATTCACTCTATGGGGAAGTTTTCATGAAGAACATGTATATGAAAATGCATCTAGCTGGATTTATCAAGACTAACAGAAACAAGAACATGAGCCCACTGAGATACCTGATGAAAGATACGGGCCCGAGTTCACACATGCAAAAAAAGGCTATGATGGCCACAGTGGTCTTGGAGTACACAAACAAGGGATTGTTGAACCAATTGATGCAAAAGGTCATCCCCTTCATCTGGTCATTAGATTCAAACCATTACAAATTGGCTCTTTGAATGCCAAAATGGCCTCATGTGAAAATGTGGAGGTTTCAAATGATGAAAAGGCATCTGAGGTTCCCCGTTTTGAGTACACTATCGATTCTAATGAGTGGGAACGGACATCTTATTCCTCTAGTTCTTATGATCTTGATCGTGTCTTCCCCAAAGCTGATGACCTACCTATCATAGACAAACATGTTAACACAATTCCCCCTCTAATAACCTATCCTGATCCCTGGTCTAGAATTTTATGGGATCCCAGTCATGAACCTTCAGTGCATGAAGTCTCTGAATTTGAAGACACTGACATTTACATCTTTGCCTTTACCTCTGGCCTTGAAAATATCTGCACCACTGACGATGACATCCCCCTAGTCTACCCTGAACTTATTGATTGGGACGAGCAAGGATCACCGAGCTTGGATTGCTTCAAAAATGATGAAGCAATAGCGGAATTCTTTGAGCTCCGAGAGGGCATGCCATATGGCGACCATAAAGAAGGGTTCTCCATTGACCTTATTTCTACAAAATATTTTGGGGAGTCTATTGGTTTTATTCCTGGCTCTGGTCTGTTTGCCAAATTTTTGTGATCCTCATGTTTTTCTTCTTTCCTAAATGCCAGAAGTCTCTCAGTTCCTTGTAATATCCCTGTTGAAATTTTTATGATCTTCAGGTCAAAATCCATGTGAAAATGCAAAACCTCGAAACCCTAGGTCCTGCTCTAAGCCAAAATGAGAAAACCCTAAAGTTCTCATCATGTTTCTGTTTTGGCGTTACCTTTTTGAAACAACTTAAGTCATGTGTTTTTTACCATAGTCGCCTAGTCATGTGATCTTAACAACATATTTATTTTTGTTTTGAGACTTGGCGATTAACTATTGTCAGGATGTCTCTCAAAGAGATAGAATATTCCTTTTATTTTGTGAGACTTGGCGGAGCCCTTCAGTCCCGAAGTCTCCAAATAAAGAAACATGTTAGCAATTAGAAAAAGGGCCCACAGATGAGTCACGGTGTCGTGTGAATGATCCAGTAGTTAGTGAATTTTTATGAGACTTGGCGATTGCTTCAGTCACGTGGTCTCTGAATTGGCTTGCAGTTATGTAATAAGTATAAAGTTCATGGTCGCGTGGTCTCCAAAAGAGATGACAGTTAAGAGAAAGATGCCGAGACTTCACGACTAACTGCATGCAGTTTGGAATATAAAGCAGTCGGGTGGTCGCTGGATTAGGATGATGATCCAGTTTTTATTCATCGATTCAGAAACAAGCAATGGAAGGAGACACATGTCCAAAGGTGAAAGGATTAAGAGGTTTGTCGCGTAGTCTCACAAAGGAAAAAGGTCATTTGGCGATTAGGAGACTAAGTATAAAGTGCTTTGTTATCGCGTAGTCTCCAAATAATATAAAGGTATTAAGAAATATTCAGTGACTTGGCAGAGCCATTGGATGCAAAGATGAACAGATCAAACGGTGGTCATGAAGTCTCTAAATTAAAAAGGCTTAAAAGTAAAAGTGCTCGTGACTTGGAGATAGTTGTTTGTCATATAGTCTCTGAATTAAAACCAAAAGAAAATGTTTGTCACGTAGTGTCTGAAAGATTTGTCAAACTAACATTTATACTCAGGGATTAGGCAACTAAGGTTAGTCACGGGGTCTCATAAAGAAAAGTAACATTCAAAGACTTGGAGATAATTGTAAAAGATAAAGGTAACCGTCAGTCACGGAGTCTCCAAGTAAATTGAGTTAAGTTTTTCATCCAGTGACTTTGATTTCTTCAGTCGTCTGATCGCCAGAAATAAACTATGGTTAGCCAGGCAAAAAAAATAACACAGTCGCTTGGTCTCCAAAAGATTTGAGGGTTATGAAGTTGGGTCAACGACAAGGAGATAATACATAGTCGCGTAGTCGCTCAATATGAAATTTTAGAAAAGGCGACAGTTGATGACATGACAACAATGAATGATTTGGCGTCCAATGACAATCTAGGAAATTGATTACTGTGTAAAAAGGGTAGCTAAGATGTATGACAGAGAGCCAATCACAAGGAGGCATGTCATCTCTTTTGAATTTTATAAGGTTTTTTCTGAAGATACACATATATGAATTTGATTTCCTATCACACTCATGAGCTACGGCTAGGTTTTCAATCAATTTGACAGCATGCTAAATTGAAGACAGTATTGATGATTTTTCAAATGATGAGTTGTGTACTTGAAACAATTACCATAAAGGAGTTGATTGAAGGCTCATTTTTAACTTATCTTGCATTCAGAGTTATAGAGCGAAGAAGTGCTAGGTTTTCTGAATTGAGAGAAGAAATTGGTTAAGTTGCAGAGTACTCAATTAATTGTCACGTGTTGAATTACTGGGAACAGTACACAGAGAAGAAAAGTGAGTCTTGAGAGAAGATTTGCTTCAATATCGGTAAAGAAAAGAGGATTGAAACAGAGCAAACATGAGTAGAGAAGTTAGTGTAGCTTCTACCAGTGGCAGGAGCAACGAGATGATGATGATACTAAAGGAAAGAGGAATTATTCTGATGAATTCCTCAAATTGTTTCCGGGGCCTACACAGAACAAAAGGGCAAATGCAAATGTTCTGATTGATGATTACTATGATATCAGAGATTCTAACACTCCGGGATCAACAGGTTTTTCTCTTTTCAACTATTTCTATAACAATTCTGATAAGGCCATTCCAGTGTCAAACCCTTGGACCTGCGGTCTGGATAGGTTAATTGTCCCTGACGTTTATATCGATGTAGACTTGTTCTTAGGTCTTGCTAGTCACTATGATGTCCTGTCCAAGACAATTAAGAAAAATGATGGCACTGCGTTGCTTATCCTGAACATAAACTCATTTATGCAAGCCTTTGGCTTGTACAGTACTATGTCCACAAAAATAAATATTACTAAACAAGAAGAAAGATATAGGTTAAAGCCTGGAATTGCTAGGGGATTATTGCAGAAACACATGCATAAGGAGGTTAGGAACCATCTTACTCCTATACCTAGGACAACACCCTATTTCTTTAAGGACCTACATTTCTATATCAAGCATATTACCTATGCCTTGTGTAGAGTGTTAGGGAGAGATGGAGGAGCTGAGAAGATTAACGCTGGGATTTTAATGATGGTGCTAGACTTACAAGAGGTGCATTCTAGCACCAGCTATGACTACATACAATACATCATTGATGAGATGCATGAAGGTTTCGTAGCAACACAGAAGAAGATGAAAGATCCAAAGGAAAAAGAACCTAGGTTCTTTCATTATTCCATCCTAAAGCATCTTCTCTTACATTTTAACTTCAGGATTATGGATGTGAACAATTTGGATCATCAAAGGATTTTTAAGGACAAGCCTAATCCCATTCAGTTTTGGGTTAGGATTTGGAACTATACATTTAAATATTGTGATTACCGTGTGTTTGAAAACTAGATTGTATATCCAATAATGCAAAGCATGGGCATTAGCAAGATAAGGCTCCCAATCAAGGTGCTCCAACTACTGAGGCCTTGTGAATATGTAGACAAATGGGAGGGAGATAATAACTAGGGAGACTTCTTCCTTGTGGAGAACTTTACCATGATTAGGGTATATGGGTGTGTGCATCCACCTCATATCTTTCCCTACCATGTGCCATCAAGAGTTGCTGCCATGGAATTCATTTGGCAGCTTTTATTGACAAATAATGAGCATTTTGCTTCGCATAGGAAGGGGACCTTAACCACCAGGCAATTCAAGAATTTCAATTTCACTATTGGCAAAGGTGCCATTGATACAGTCAGCCAGTGGTTGGAGAGCTATAGAATGGGGGTAGCCTCATATAGATATATTGATCCCAAGGGTTTCATGGCGGGAGTCAGAAAGCTTCTAACCCCCACAATCCCTAATACAAATGTCCATTATACATGTATAGAAGAGGATGCAATAATAAATCTCCTTGATGAATATGAGATCAGGACAAGAAGAGAGAGGATTCACTAATGATTGAAGCTAGAAACACAAATAAAGAGAAATGGGTTGGATTTTGGAGGCTTCTATCCTGATTTACCCTACTTTGATTGAATCAAAGCCATGATTGATAATTTCTATGTGCCTTGTGAACAACTTGACAATGTTCTAGATAAGAAAGGAGCCTAGGAGCTTGAATATTCAGAGTCAGAATATGAAAGTGGTAGTGATGGTGACTATGCTTGTCCACCTCAATATGATCAGCCTCAACAAGATGTTGTAGAGGTACCACAATTATAGGGAGAAGAGGGCCATATCATTGACCTAACAGAGGTCTCCCAGTTAGACAATGTAGAGGAGCCTTCAGCCAAGAGGAAAAAAGTTGACATAGGTCAGCCTTCAACTGTTAGGCAGGAAAAGAAAAAGGATAAAGTAAGTGCCTTGGTTCCTGGAAATAGGTTATATGACCATAACCTGAGAAAATTGATCAGACAAGGAAAGAAGCAACAATTAGATGTAGAGGAAAATATTGAGTTGCCTCTCAAGTCATGTATTGATGAAAGATTAATGCATCAGCAAAAGTTTTTAAGTGATGATGGTTTCATCAAGACTCATGAATTTAAAGATTTTCTAAGGTGGCAAAAGAAAGAGGAAATAAGAGCTCAATTGAAAGTTGATGGAGAGGAAAAAATTACAAATGAAGCTCTATTAGCCTTACAATCATATGACCTTGATAGTAAGGCTATCTCACCAGATGAGGCCAGGCAGATGGTGTTAAACAATGGCATATTGCTTGCTGAGGGTTGGGACTTGGCCTCAGCTTTCATTATTGATCAGATAAGGAAGCAACCAGATTTGAAAATGGCAAGTGAGGTACAAATGAGAGACATGATAAAGGGTTTTGGGTATAGCCCAAAGTCTCAGGCCTTTGCCATGTGGAGCCTTTGGCCAAAAGACCAGAAACCTTAGTTTGTGAACATCCAAGAGAATATGGTGTGTAATTAGATGGTTTGGTCAGTGTAGAATACAGGGGATCTATAGATATCCCAGACTATGACACATTGGGCACATTTAAATGAGGACAAGACCAAGCAACTGTCAGATAAATGTAGCATTTTGATTGAAGAGACCAGTGCTTTGGCCAAAGACAGGGAGTTGTGCCATATTAAGATACACCAACAGGATAAGGCAATTGCTGAGTTGCTAAAGCAACTAGAAGAAAAGCCTAAAGTGGTGTATGTACGTTCACAACAACCTTTGCAAATTGAGGAGAAAGAAAAATTAGAGGAGGTGGTTGAAAAGGATGACATGGGAGAAAAGAAGAATGAGATATCCTTGAATGCATTTAGGTGCATTTTGCAACATAGAATTGATATATTGAAGGATAAGATAGATGTCATCCTCAATGCATATAATAAGTTTCCCACCCTACACACAGAGATAACAGGGTACCTTGCTATATTAAACCCTTATTTTGTTAATTGGTCTCCTAGGGTGCAACTATTCGAGAAACTTGCCTTTTTGCAGCCCCTAAATTCAGAGTTGCTTGAGGTGGTGACAGAGGTAGGAGATGAGGTTAAAAGGGTAAATGTGGCCTTGTCATTCTTCAAGGGCAAGTTAAACCAAGTAGAGGCTAAGTTGAGCCTGTTTTCTTCGGACTTCAACAGATTTGTTCCTCCCCTTAAAGGAGAAGATGATCAGATAAAGGCCTTGGAGGTCTAGAAGAATGAGTTTGATAGTAAGATGCCTAATAATGAGGCATTCATTTTAGGATTTGATTTGGATATTGAAGGCTTTAATACGATTTTAGATGAGGCCTTCATAGCTGAAACTGACATCAATAAATTTCTAGTGGATGTCAAGAGCATTACTGATGTCAGGTGGGAAAGGAAAAAGGCATAGGTACAAAACACTCAGGACTTCAAGTGGCCAACTGAAGATGAGGTGACAACATGGGACCTGATGACTAGGCCCAAGAAGAAGAAGCCTGAAATTGAGAAGGAAATTCTTGATGAAGAGTAGAGGGGAACACTTGGCGCCTAATCATTGAGCACAGGGAGGTTAGCTATTTATGGAGATAAGTGTAAGTTAGCCTATAATGGCAGTCACTTAGTCTTGTTGAAAATACCAGAAGCTATCCTAAACATTTTCAGACAAAGGTGCCAAATTCCAGAAAGGACAAAGAATATCAGATTTTTATCTTCTGTTTTTGTCCTCCCACCGCTTCTTCATTATTTTCTTTTGTCTTTTCT
This sequence comes from Thuja plicata, assembly GCA_018584345.1. Lineage (NCBI taxonomy): Eukaryota > Viridiplantae > Streptophyta > Pinopsida > Cupressales > Cupressaceae > Thuja > Thuja plicata. The sequence continues at coordinate 68,220 of MU226883.1, read as the reverse complement.
GTAATTTTAGGGTTAGGTTCCTTAAACCATCTGAAGCTTGTTGCATCCTAAAATAAAGGATTCCAAGATGGTTAAGGACCTATATATAGGATCAAAGTTGTAATTGTAAAAAAGATGAAATATATATAAAATCAATCTTTCTAGACTTCTGTCTGTGTCTTTCAAGCTTTCAAGCTTTTTATGTACTAAAGCGGGATCATATCAATAAAAACACAGTGCAATTTTACTCTATCTTCATTGTTGTCTCTTTAATTGTTGTGTATGCTCTTTTATTTTTGAATTTGTGAGGCAATTTCAAGCATTTTAGCTATAAGGTAGCTATCTAATTACTTGCAAGTTTCTTTCAAGGAAAGAACTAAGTTTTGTAAGTAGTTTCAGGGAGCATAACAATAGTTAAGGATTTGATACAATATCATAGAGATGACAGGATAATTTGTAAGGCATCTTATCTGAATTGTATGTAAGTTGTAAGGCATCTTACAATATTTTCTTTTTATGTATTTCTGTGAACTTTAAGTTATTGACTCTATAGCCCAAAGGATAGGCACTGGTCTAGAAATTGATTTGATAATCTGTCATTATCCAAAAATTTAAATACTATTAAAACCAATCATTTTAGAGTATTTTGTAGAATCAATTGTATTCCTAAGGGTTACAGTTGAAGTTTGTTGATTTCTTAAAGAGAAAATCAAATAGGTTATTCCTCCTAGATTCAGAAGAGTTATAAAAGGAAAGAAGAATGTATTTCTTGGTTATGTTGCTGTCTGCTATCATGAAGATATTGATTTGGATTGCCAAGATTTTCCTCAGAATAATCATAGTCATCTGTATTGTTATATACATGTCCATCTAAAATAGAGCATTCAACACATAAGGTTCAATCCCCTCTAAAGATACTGTTATGACAGTAATCAGTCATAGGTTAAACCTGCCTGAGTCAGTGGATCTAAAAAAAGGAGGTGGTAATAGATATCCCCAATGTTATCAAGAACCTCATCAATTAGTGTTTTTACCTTGCTTGAGTCATAGTGTCAAAAGGCATTAGGGGTCATAGAGTTGTTTAAGATTTCAAATATCTTTCAGAGGCCTAGCAAGAAAAAACCCTAACAAATTGGCGACTCTGCTGGGGAAGTTTTTTAACAACATATTTAGAAGCTATCCCGGAATCTAGTTGCAGAAAAATATTCATAGAATACCAAAGAAAGAATTTTTGCACATTTCTGGTGGTTGTTTTCAGATTATCCTTTGATAAGTATTCATTTATCCAAAGTTATTTATTGGCGACTCTAAAAGAAAATCTTTGAGATTAGTGCAAATTGAGTGAATATCTTTCAATAATGAATACTAGGTCAAGGATGAGAACAAATCCTGAGAAACTATTATATGGTGGACTTCCATCATCCTCAAGGATGGAGATGTCTTGGAGAAAAAAGAAAAATCCAGTTAACATGTATGAGACCCCTTTAAGAGGAAAAGAGGGTAATATTAGGAGAGTAATGAATGTAAGTCAGCATTCTTATGATGGGAATACTTCAGAGTATGAATAAGTGGCTCAAAGGGTATTGGAAACACCCACAGTCACCTCTACTTCAAGTGAGAGAGTAGAGACTAGTATTTCTAGTTCAGATTCAGAAGATGCTCCCTCTGATATGCTGGCAAATGAAGAGAAGTTCATCTTGAAACAACTAGCCCTGGTTCAACAAATGAAGAAAGAGAGAGAAATGAGAAAGAAAAAGAGTGACCCTAAGAATTTTGATAAGAAAAGAAAGTCTTCAAAGCATCAAAGTATAAAAAATACAGAGAGGTCTCAGAGGGACCAAGCAATATCAGTCACTCATAAGGCTCCTATTTCACAAAAGGATAAAGGAAAACAAAAGATGAATGAAAGTAGGAACCAAGAACCTAAGTTCCAAAAGCCTTTAATTGAGAAAATGTCCAAGTTGGACATTGATTTGGAAAAATTAAGAGTTGAAAAAGAAACTATGGAAAAAATGTTGGAAAAAGCACAAACGGAGGCTACCACTATTGAAATGAAGAAAAAGATAGATTTTTTACAGTCTTCAAAATATGCTTATGCTGGCCCAGAGAATGTTACTGCTTCTAAAACAAGGGCCACTACTGCTAAAGAGGATGATAGCTTTCAAAGGAAACCATTGCACACTGAAAGGTACAAATAATTTAATTTTTGTTGGTATCCCTAGATATCCTAATGCTTTTCCTAAGGATGTGGGTGATATAGGAGAAAAACTCCCTAAGTTTGCAGGTAACAATGTTATATCTTGTGAAACACATCTAAGAAAATTCTTTGATTTTGTTGATGATCTGAATATCACTCATGAAGATGTATTGATGAAATTGTTTGTTCAGTCCTTAGTTGAAGATGTAAGAGAATGGTTTAGAAGCCTATCTAATGGATCTGTTGTGTCTATGGATGAGTTGATTGAATTGTTTAAAGATAAATATGGAGACAAAAAAAATAAAGGATTTTTATTGAATGAGCTCAATAATATTAAAAAGAACTATAATGAGGAAGTCACAGAGTTTAATACAAGATTTCAGAGAGCTATGCACAAGCTATTTCAGAAGATAAGGCTAAATGAAGAGGTATGTTTAGAAACTTATTTGAACGCCTTTGATTCTAAAATGGGATATGCTCTTAGAGATAAGAACCCTAGAACTCTTATTGATGCTTATAAAATAGCAGTCAATATTGAAATGAATAGAAGAGTATCTGGTAAATTAAATAGGAGGGATGACTCAAGGTTTAGTAGGAGCAATTTGAAAGAACCAGAGTATAAAGAATATAAAGCTCCTTAGAAAAAAAAAACTCCTTATAATGTTACCTACAATCCTCAAAATAGGATGCAAAACCATCCATATGGAACTCAGTTCAAGGATGGGAAGCCTGTTACTATACTTAGAAAAGATAAAATAGACAACAGAACTCCAGACCCTCTTCACAAAAATTCTATGCATTTCTGCAATGATGATACTTGGTGTGAAGCATGTGAGGCCCCTCATAATCCTAATTTTTGTATTGTTTCTTTAGACTTAAGAGTAAGTGAAGAACAAGGAAATGATGATGGTAAACAGTGTGATCATAGTATGACCAATACTTATTCATGCCATGATATAGACTCATACAATGAAGAAGAAAATCATGATTATTATATTGCACAAAGAAGGATAGAGAATCATCATCAACAGATCTTATCTGATAGTGAAACTGAGGAAACAAATGATGATATAAGATGTTATGCCCAAGACAATCAAGACTTTCCACTCATCAAAAAAGCTTCAGAGGAAGAGAAGGCTAGAATCACTGCATAATTAGTGAATAAAGATAGAAGCAATTACCACTTAAGGAACAGGGTTGTAGGTGGTGCTGGTAGCCAACCCTCAGGTGTCTTTATAAAGGAAAATAAAATAGACACTAAATATGTACAGAAAAAAGATAAACCTAGTGAAAATGTAAATAAACATAAAGTCAAGATCATTACAAAAGCCATAGAGCCAAATGTTGTACAAGAGGAAGATGTGAAAAGACAAGAAAAAATGTTCCTGTTCAAAAAATAGAAAATAAAAAATTAAAAGAGTCAGCTCTAAAAGAACACAATGAAGAAAATGATGTCACTATTGAAAAATCAAAATTTTCAGATATGAGATACACTCCAGTAGATATGGGTCAATGTTTGTCCCAGATGACAGTTAAGGTTCCATTTCTGGAAATGATGAGAATTAAAGAACATAAGGAAAAATTAATGTCATTATTAAATAGTGTACCCACAATAAAGGTTCAGTGTCTAGTGGATGTTTCCAAGAGGCCAATTACCAAGGGAAATGAAGTAGAGGTGTTGACATCTGAAATTCCTCAAATATTCTTGAATGCAACTTCTTCGCCAAAAGTTGTTTACCCGTTCTTTCTTTCATTGATAATTAATTATAAGATGCTAAAAAATTGCATGATTAATTCAGGAGCCTCTAATACAATTATGCCAGTTGAAATCATGAGGGCAATCAGGTTACAAGTTGATACTCCTTATGGGAGATGTAGAGCTATGGATTCTAGAGAGGTCCCTGTGATTGGTACCATTGAGGCTATGCCTTATAGACTAGCAGTATGCCCTGATGTAGTAATGACTATGAATG
>MU226883.1:49998-64021 GCA_018584345.1 Thuja plicata | reverse complement strand
AATGACTATGAATGTTCTTGTGGTTGACATACCACCTCATTATGGCATGTTGCTATCAAGAAAATGGAGTGCTCAAATGGGAGGTAGTATACAAAATGATTTATCATATGCTACTTTCAACATTGCTAGAGAAAATGTTAAGGTCTTAAGGGAGAGTAGAACTCCCCACATGCATGATAGAAAAATTTGAAGACACTAATGTTAACTATTGCATTGACATAGACATGAAAAATTTCAGGATGCAAAAAAATGAACTGTATTGTCAAGATCAAGAGGCTGACCCTTTGAATAGAGAATTAATTATGCAGGAAGATGTATTGTGGAAGATGTACTTTGATGGTGCTTGCTCTAAAGAAGGATCTGGGGTAGGAGTATTGTTGATATCTCCATCAGGTACAACTTTTAAGTACTCATTTATGTTAGCCTTTCAATGTGCAAACAATACTGCAGAGTATGAGGCTTTATTCTTAGGACTTGAAATTACTATCAAACATGGTATAAAATGTTTAAAGGTTTATTGTGATTCTAAGTTAGTGGTAGCACAAGTCAGATCCAAATATGCTGTAAAGAATGACAGATTGAAAATGTATAAGTATGCTATTTGGGATCAACTTGAAATGTTTGATGCCTTTGATATAAGTTGGTTAGATAGGTCAAAAAATATTATGGCTAATTTTTTAGCAAATAATGCTTTAAAAAATGATGATTTGACCTTACATGGGGTGTCAATACTAGAAGTCAAAATAAGACCAGTTGTTCCGGACAACATAGACAACTGGCAGGTGTTCCAGGATGATTAAGATATTTTGAGGTTCATGCAATGTTTAGACCATTATGAGAACCAAAGTATAGATTGTAGTTCCTTACTAGAACATGATGATGGAAAAGACTACATCTGTGGAAATGAAGTTGTCCAATTAAGTTCTAATTAGATTCCTAAGGGTCTGGTGGAGCTTGAAGCATTGTTTATAAGTCAGAAAAATGATTCATCAAAGTTAAGCAATGCCAAGATTGAGGATTTAGAAGAAATAAACTTAGGATCAAAAAGTAGTCCTCAAATAGTTTATATTGGGAAAGGTTTATATTCTCACATAAGAACAAATCTGATTAAATTACTGAGAAAATACAAGCATGTCTTTGCTTGGTCATATGAAGACTTGAAAGCATATAGAGAAGACCTTTTTCAACATGAAATCCCATTAAAATAAGATGTGAAACCATTTAGGCAAAAATAGAGGCCTATTAACCCCTTGTTGGCTCCTAAGATGCAACAAGAGTTGATGAAACTCAAGGATGCTGGGATAATCCAGCCTATCAGACATTCAACTTGGGTATCAAATTTAGTGCCAGTTAGAAAAAAAGAATGGTGATATTAGACTGTGTGTGGATTTTAGGAATCTAAATATTGCTTCACTGAAAGATAACTATTCATTACCCAATATGGAAGCAATGTTACACAAGGTCACTGGTTGTGAGTTGCTGTCTATGATGGATGATTTCTCAGGTTATAGCCAGGTCTTAGTTAAAGAGACAGAGCAATATAAAACTGCATTTACTACTCCATGGGGAACTTATGTGTATATCATAATGCCTTTTAGATTAATAAATGTAGGGGCAACTTTTCAGAGGGCTATGGATGTTTCTTTCAAGGAATTCATTGATCTATTCATGGTTATTCATCAAGATGACTTAACTGCATATTCAAAAAGGGCTGTTGATCATTGTGATCACTTTGGTAAGATTTTTAACAAAGCATTGGAATATGGTGTCTCTCTAAATCCCAAGAAGTGTCATTTTGCAGTCAAAGAGGGGAAGTTGCTGGGACATATAGTGTCTAGAGAAGGGGTAAGAATAGACCCTAAGAGAGTAGAAGCAATTCAAAAGGTGATTTCTCCAAAGAACTTAAAAGGTGTGCAATCTTTCTTAGGAAAGATAAACTTTGTTCGAAGATTCATAGAAAATTTTGCAGAAATTGTTAAACCCATTGTCAAACTATTAAAGAAAGATGCCAAGTTTATTTGGAATGAAGAAGCTCAACAGGCATTTGAAAAAATAAAGAAAGCAGTACAAGAGGCTCCAGTTTTGAAATCTCCAGATTATACTAAGCCTTTCTCTTTGTTTTCATTTGCATCATTCCATACAATTGCTTCTATTCTGCTTCAAAAGAATGAACAAGGATTTGAACATCCCATAGCTTTTTACAGTAAGTCCTTGCAGGCTGCATAGCTTAACTATAAAATAATGGAGAAACAAGCTTATGCATTGGTAAAGGCTGTGAAATCTTTCAGGCCCTACTTGGTTTGTGCTAAGGTACAGGCCTATGTTCCTCATTCAGTAGTAAAGGATATCCTTACACAGTCAGAGGTATTTGGTAAGAGGTGTAAGTGGATCACAAGAATTCAAGAATTCAACCTTGAGATCAATATCACCAAGTTAATAAGAGGAAAAGGCTTGGCAAAGCTCATGACAGAAGAGAACTTGGATTTAGTACAGCTAAATCAGATAGAAATACATGACCAAGCCATTACTAGCATAGAAAGGCAACTGTACTATACTAATATTTTATTTTTTCTCAAAAATGCTAAGTGTCCTATTCTTTTGTCTGAAAATCAGAAGAGGAGTCTGAAATTACAAACTCAAAGGTACACTCTGATCCAAGGTGACTTGTTTTGAAAAGATAAGAATGGCGTACTATTGTTATGCCTTGATAGATACAAAGCTGAGAAAGTTTTGACTGAAATGCATGAAGGAGAATGTGGAGGTCACTTTTTTGCTAAAATTACCGCCCATAAGATTTTAAGGGTAGGGTATTATTGACCTACTTTGTTCAAAGATACTTATATACATGTTAGGAAATGTGAACCATGTCAAAGGTTTTCCAATAAACTAAACTTTTCAGTTGCTCTGTTACTAAACCCAGTGAGTACTAAAGCTCCTTTTTCTATGTGGGGGATTAACTTTATTAGTGAATTTCAGGAGAAATCTAGTGGAGGACATAGTTGGATATTGGTTGCCACATATTACTTTACAAAGTGGATTGAAGATATCCCTACAAGGAAAGCAAAAAGCAAGGTGGTTACTGAGTTTCTCATGGAGAATATTTTAACCAGATTTGGTGTACCTAGTAAATTAGTGATGGACAATGCCATGAGTTTTAGATCAGAAGAAATGACAACTTTCTGTGAAAGGTATGGGATTACAATATCATACTCATCCCCATATCACCCATAGGCTAATGGACAAGCTGAGTCTAGCAATAAGAGTATATTGAAGATACTGAAAAAGACTCTGGAACAAAATAAGAGAACATGGCATACAAAGTGAAAATTAGCTCTTTGGGCTGATAGGATAACACTCAAAAAGGCAACTGGTAAATCTCCTTTTGAGTTAGTGTATGGATTACAAGCAAGGTTGCCAATTAACAATCTATTGCCAATATACCAGTTTATATAGCAAGAGAATTTAGATGTCTCTGACAATATGCAAGATAGAATGATACAACTCATTGAATTGGATGAAGATAGGAGAAATAGTTAGAGAGAAAACATAAAGTTACAGCAGAAGATGAAGTACCTGTTTGAAAAAAGGGCTAATGTGAGAAAATTCCAGGCTGGTGACCTAGTTCTCCAATGGAATGCAAGAGCAGAAGACAAAGGTAAGCAAAATAAATTTGAGTCTTTGTGGCTAGGACCTTTCATTGTTTCAAATTTTTTTGGCAAAGACTCTTATTTATTGAAAAATATGGAGGGAGAATATTTTGAGTTTCCTGTGCATGGGCAATTCTTAAAGCTTTTCTTTAATTGAGGATAAAAGTAATGCATAGGTGAATATGTATCATATTGTGAATACTTTCCCTTTGTGTTTGTAAATACTGTAAATAGTTTTCCTTTCTACTTTGGGGTGTTTTGCTCTATTTTTTGATAGGGTCTGCAACCAGAGATTCTGTGGTTCTTGGCCATAAACTGTGTTTAGTCAATCCTCAGGTAGAGCCACTATTGGTTGTATTCTAGGCTCTGGTCTATTTGCCAAATTTTTGTGATCCTCATGTTTTTCTTCTTTCGTAAATGCCAGAAGTCTCTCAGTTCCTTGTAATATCCTTGTTGAAATTTTTAGGGTCTTCAGGTCAAAATCCATGTGAAAATGCAAAACCTCAAAAACCTAGGTCTTGCTCTTAGCCAAAATGAGAAAAACCCTAAAGTGTTCATCATGTTTCTATTTTGGCGTTACCTTTTTGAAACAACTTAAGTCTTGTGTTTTTTACCATAGTCTGTTAGTCGCGTGATCTTAACATCATATTCCTTTTTGTTTCGAGACTTGGCGATTAACTATAGTCGGGATGTCTTTTAAAGAAATAGAATATTCCTTTTGTTTTGTGAGACTTGGCAGAGCCCTTCAGTTGTGAAGTCTCCAAATAAAGAAACATGTCAGTAATTAGCAAACGGGCCCACAAATGAGTCACGGTGTCTCATGAATGATCCAGTAGTTAGTGAATTTTTATGAGACTTGGCGATTGCTTCAGTCGTGTGGTCTCTGAATTGGCTTACAGTTATGTAATAAGTATAAAGTTCATGGTCACGTGGTCTCCAAAAGAGATGACAGTTAAGAGAAAGATGTCGAGACTTCGCGACTAACCGCATGCAGTTTGGAATATAAAGCAGTCGGGTGGTCACTGGATTAGGATGTTGGGTTAGTTTTTATTCAGCGATTCAGAAACAAGCAATGGAAGGAGACACATGTACAAAGGTGAAAGGATCAAGAGGTTTGTCACATAGTCTCCCAAAGGAAAAAAGGTCATTTGGCGATTAGGAGACTAAGTATAAAGTCCTTTGTTGTCGCGTAGTCTCCAAATAATATAAAGGTATTAAGAAATATTCAGCGACTTGGCAGAGCCGTTAGATGCAAAGATGAATAGATCAAATGGTGGTCATGAAGTCTCTAAATTAAAAAGGCTTAAAGGTAAAAGTGCTCGCGACTTGGAGATATCTGTTTGTCACGTAGTCTTTGAATTAAAACCAAAAGAAAATGTTTGTCGCGTAGTCTCTGAAAGATTTGTCAAACTAACATTTATACTCAGTGATTAGGCGACTAAGGTTAGTCGCAGGGTCTCATAAAGAAAAGTAACATTCAGCGACTTGGAGATAACTATAAAAGATAAAGGTAACCGTCAGTCACAGAGTCTCTGAGTAAATTGTGAGTTAAGTTTTTCATCTAGCGACTTTGATTTCTTCAGTCGCGTGATCGCCAGAAATAAACTATGGTTAGCTAGGCAAAGAAAATAACACAGTCGCTTGGTCTCCAAAAGATTTGAGGGTTATGAAGTTGGGTCAGCGACAAGGAGATAATACATAGTCATGTAGTCGCTCAATATGAAATTTTAGAAAAGGCGGCAGTTGATGACATGAGAACAATGAATGATTTGGCATCCAATGACAATCTAGGAAATTGATTACTATGTAAAAAGGGTAGCTGAGATGTATGACAGAGAGCCAATCACAAGGAGGCATGTCATCTCTTTCAAATTTTATAAGGTTTTTTCTGAAGATACACATATATGAATTTGATTTCCTGTCACACTCATGAACTACGGCTAGGTTTTCAATCACTTTCACAACATGCTGAATTGAAGACAGAATTGATGATTTTTCAAATAATGAGCCGTGTACTTGAAATAGTTACCATAAAGGAGTTGATTGAAGGCTCGTTTTTAACTTATCTTGCATTCGGAGCTACAGAGCAAAGAAGTGCTAGGTTTTCTGAATTGAGAGAAGAAATTGGTTAAGTTGCAGAGTACTCAATTAATTGTCAAGTGTTGAATTACTGGGAGTCTTGAGAGAAGATTTGCTTCAATATCGGTAAAGAAAAGAGGATTGAAACAGAGAAAACATGAGTAGAGCAGTCAGTGTAGCTTCTACCAGTGGCAGGAGTGACGAGATAGATGATGATACTAAAGGAAAGAGGAATTATTCTGATGAATTCCTCAAATTGCTGCCGGGGTCTACACAGAACAAAAGGGCAAATGCAAATGTTCTGACTGATGATTACTGTGATATCAGAGATGTTGACACTCCGGGATCAACAGGTTTTTCTCTTTTCAACTATTTCTATAACAATTCTGATAAGGCCATTCCAGTGTCAAACCCTTGGACCTGTGGTCTGGCTAGGTTAATTGTCCCTGACGTCTATATAGATGTAGACTTGTTCTTAGGTTTTTCTAGTCACTATGATGTCCTATCCAAGAAAATTAAGAAAAATGATGGCACTGCCCTGCTTATCCTGAACAGAAACTCATTTATGCAAGCCTTTGGCTTGTACAGTACTATGTCCACAAAAATAAATATTACTAAACAAGAAGAAAGATATAGGTTAAAGCCTGGAATTGCTAGGGGATTATTGCAGAAACACATGCATAAGGAGGTTAGGAACCATCTTACTCCTATACCTAGGACAACACCCTATTTCTTTAAGGACCTACATTTCTATATCAAGCATATTACCTATGCCTTGTGTAGAGTGTTAGGGAGAGATGGAGGAGCTGAGAAGATTAACGCTGGGATTTTAATGATGGTGCTAGACTTACAAGAGGTGCATTCTAGCACCAGCTATGACTACATACAATACATCATTGATGAGATGCATGAAGGTTTCGTAGCAACACAGAAGAAGATGAAAGATCCAAAGGAAAAAGAACCTAGGTTCTTTCATTATTCCATCCTAAAGCATCTTCTCTTACATTTTAACTTCAGGATTATGGATGTGAACAATTTGGATCATCAAAGGATTTTTAAGGACAAGCCTAATCCCATTCAGTTTTGGGTTAGGATTTGGAACTATACATTTAAATATTGTGATTACCGTGTGTTTGAAAACTAGATTGTATATCCAATAATGCAAAGCATGGGCATTAGCAAGATAAGGCTCCCAATCAAGGTGCTCCAACTACTGAGGCCTTGTGAATATGTAGACAAATGGGAGGGAGATAATAACTAGGGAGACTTCTTCCTTGTGGAGAACTTTACCATGATTAGGGTATATGGGTGTGTGCATCCACCTCATATCTTTCCCTACCATGTGCCATCAAGAGTTGCTGCCATGGAATTCATTTGGCAGCTTTTATTGACAAATAATGAGCATTTTGCTTCGCATAGGAAGGGGACCTTAACCACCAGGCAATTCAAGAATTTCAATTTCACTATTGGCAAAGGTGCCATTGATACAGTCAGCCAGTGGTTGGAGAGCTATAGAATGGGGGTAGCCTCATATAGATATATTGATCCCAAGGGTTTCATGGCGGGAGTCAGAAAGCTTCTAACCCCCACAATCCCTAATACAAATGTCCATTATACATGTATAGAAGAGGATGCAATAATAAATCTCCTTGATGAATATGAGATCAGGACAAGAAGAGAGAGGATTCACTAATGATTGAAGCTAGAAACACAAATAAAGAGAAATGGGTTGGATTTTGGAGGCTTCTATCCTGATTTACCCTACTTTGATTGAATCAAAGCCATGATTGATAATTTCTATGTGCCTTGTGAACAACTTGACAATGTTCTAGATAAGAAAGGAGCCTAGGAGCTTGAATATTCAGAGTCAGAATATGAAAGTGGTAGTGATGGTGACTATGCTTGTCCACCTCAATATGATCAGCCTCAACAAGATGTTGTAGAGGTACCACAATTATAGGGAGAAGAGGGCCATATCATTGACCTAACAGAGGTCTCCCAGTTAGACAATGTAGAGGAGCCTTCAGCCAAGAGGAAAAAAGTTGACATAGGTCAGCCTTCAACTGTTAGGCAGGAAAAGAAAAAGGATAAAGTAAGTGCCTTGGTTCCTGGAAATAGGTTATATGACCATAACCTGAGAAAATTGATCAGACAAGGAAAGAAGCAACAATTAGATGTAGAGGAAAATATTGAGTTGCCTCTCAAGTCATGTATTGATGAAAGATTAATGCATCAGCAAAAGTTTTTAAGTGATGATGGTTTCATCAAGACTCATGAATTTAAAGATTTTCTAAGGTGGCAAAAGAAAGAGGAAATAAGAGCTCAATTGAAAGTTGATGGAGAGGAAAAAATTACAAATGAAGCTCTATTAGCCTTACAATCATATGACCTTGATAGTAAGGCTATCTCACCAGATGAGGCCAGGCAGATGGTGTTAAACAATGGCATATTGCTTGCTGAGGGTTGGGACTTGGCCTCAGCTTTCATTATTGATCAGATAAGGAAGCAACCAGATTTGAAAATGGCAAGTGAGGTACAAATGAGAGACATGATAAAGGGTTTTGGGTATAGCCCAAAGTCTCAGGCCTTTGCCATGTGGAGCCTTTGGCCAAAAGACCAGAAACCTTAGTTTGTGAACATCCAAGAGAATATGGTGTGTAATTAGATGGTTTGGTCAGTGTAGAATACAGGGGATCTATAGATATCCCAGACTATGACACATTGGGCACATTTAAATGAGGACAAGACCAAGCAACTGTCAGATAAATGTAGCATTTTGATTGAAGAGACCAGTGCTTTGGCCAAAGACAGGGAGTTGTGCCATATTAAGATACACCAACAGGATAAGGCAATTGCTGAGTTGCTAAAGCAACTAGAAGAAAAGATTGAAGTGGTGTATGTACCTTCACAACAACCTTTGCAAATTAAGGAGAAAGAAAAATCAGAGGAGGTGGTTGAAAAGGATGACATGGGAGAAAAGAAGAATGAGATAGCCTTGAATGCATTTAGGTGCATTTTGCAACATAGAATTGATATATTGAAGGATAAGACAAATGTCTCCTCAATGCATATAATAAGTTTCCCACCCTACACACAGAGATAACAAGGAACCTTGCTATATTAAACCCTTATTTTGTTAATTGGTCTCCTAGGGTACAACTATTCAAGAAACTTGCCTTTTTGCAGCCCCTAAAGTCAGAGTTGCCTGAGGTGGTGACAAAGGTAGGAGATGAGGTTAAAAGGGTAAATGTGGCCTTATCATTCTTCAAGGGCAAGTTAAACCAAGTAGAGGCTAAGTTGAGCCTGTTTTCTTCAGACTTCAACAGATTTGTTCCTCCCCTTGAAGGAGAAGATGATCAGATAAAGGCCTTGGAGGTCTGGAAGAATGAGTTTGACAGTAAGATGCCTAATAACGAGGCATTCATTTTAGGATCTGATTTGGATATTGAAGGCTTTAATAAGATTTTAGATGAGGCCTTCAGAGCTGAAACTGACATTAATAAATTTCTAGTGGATGTCAAGAGCATTACTGATGTCAGGTGGGAAAGGAAAAAGGCATAGGTACAAAGCACTCAGGACTTCAAGAGGCCAACTAAAGATGAGGTGACAACATGGGACCTGATGACTAGGCCCAAGAAGAAGAAGCTTGAAATTGAGGAGGAAATTCTTGATGAAGAGTAGAGGGGAACACTTGGCACCTAATCATTGAGCACATGGAGGCTAGCTATTTATGGAGATAAGTGTAAGTTAGCCTGTAATGGCGGTCACTTAGTCCTTCTACAAATACTAGAAGCTATCCTGAACATTGTTAGACAAAGGCGCCAGATTCCAGAAAGGACAAAGAATATCAGATTTTTATCCTCTATTTTTGTCCTCCCACTGCTTCTTCATTCTTTTCTGTAATTTTAGGGTTAGGTTCCTTAAACCATCCAAAGCTTGTTGCATCCTAAAATAAAGGATTCCAAGATGGTTAAGGACCTATTTATAGGATCAAAGTTGTAATTGTAAAAAAAGATGAAATATATAGAAAATCAATCTTTCTAGACTTCTGTTTGTGTCTTTCAAGCTTTCAAGCTTTTTATGTACTAAAGTAGGATCATATCAATAAAAATACAGTGCAATTTTACTCTATCTTCATTGTTGTCTCTTTAATTGTTGTGTATGCTCTTTTATGTTTGAATTTGTGAGGCAATTTCAAGCATTTTAGCTATAAGGTAGCTATCTAATTACTTGCAAGTTTCTTTCAAGGAAAGAACTAAGTTTTGTAAGTAGTTTCAGGGAGCATAACAATAGTTAAGGATTTGATACAATATCATAGAGATGACATGATAATTTGTAAGGCATCTTATCTGAATTGTATGTAAGTTGTAAGGCATCTTACAGTATTTTATTTTTATGTATTTCTGTGAACTTTAAGTTATTGACTCTATAGCCCAAAGGATAGGCACTGGTCTAGAAATTGATTTGATAATCTGTCATTATCCAAAAATTTAAATACTATTCAAACCAATCATTTTAGAGTATTTTGTAGAATCAATTGTATTCCTAAGGGTTACAGTTGAAGTTTGTTGATTTCTTAAAGAGAAAATCAAATAGGTTATTCCTCCTAGATTCATAAGAGTTATAAAAGGAAAGAAGAATGTATTTCTTGGTTATGTTGTTGTCTGCTATCATGAAGATATTGATTTGGATTGCCAAGATTTTCCTCAGAATAATCATAGTCATCTGTATTGTTATATACATGTCCATCCTAAATAGAGCATTCAACACATAAGGTTCAATCCACTCTAAAGATATTGTTAAGACAGTAATCAGTCATAGGTAAAACCTACCTGAGTCAGTGGATCTCAAAAAAGAAGGAGGTGATAATAGATATCCCCAGTGTTATCAAGAACCTCATCAATTAGTGTTTTTCCCTTACTTGAGTCATAGTGTCAAAAGGCATTAGGGGTCATAGAGTTGTTTAAGATTTCAAATATCTTTCAGAGGCCTAGTAAGAAAAAACTCTAACAGAGTCAACTCTGTCTTCTAGTCGCAAAATTGAAAATGATAAAATCAAAAAAGTAAAAAAGAAAAAGAATAGGTCCTCTGGTGAAAAGTGAAAGGTGCCAGTTGACCATGCAAAAGTAAAAACAAAAGACGTATCCGAGGGTGAAAACTTCTCTGAGGCGCCCAAGGATGGAAGACTGGACATACCCCCTCCAAAGGAGAAGTCAACATTGCTCATTGAGATGACCGAGGAAATCAACTTGGACACACCAGACAACCCCAAGATTATACATTTTGCAGCCTCACTCTCACCAGAAGAGAAGGATGAATTTGTCAGATTCTTCCTTGAGTGCCAGATTAATTTTGCTTGGTCCTATGCTGACATGCCTAGCTCGGATCCTGAGTTAGTTCTTCACCACCTCCCTCTGAAGCCAAGTTTGAAGCCAGTCAAATAGAGGCTAAGAAAAATGCATCCCCAAATAGCTCTACTGGTAAAAGTAGAATTGAAGAAGTTATTGGATGCAGGTTTTATCAAGCCTATAGATTACGCAGAATGGATTTCCAATCTGGTACTTGTTAGCAAGCACGCTAGGGGCATACAGATATGCACTAATTTTTGTGATCTAAATAAGGCATGCCCTAAAGATGATTTTCCTCTTCCTAACTTTGACATCATTGTCGACATGACTGTAGGCTACGAGATGCTGTCACTGATGGATGGCTTCTCTGGTTACAACTAAATTTAGATTTCTCCCGAAGATCAACCCAAGACAGCTTTCACCTATCCTTGGGGAACCTATTTTTGGAATGTCATGCCCTTTGGCCTCAAGAACGCCAGAGCCACTTATCAATGAGCAATGACCAAAATCTTCCATGAATTCATGCACATCTTGATAGAAGACCATGTTGATGACCTCCTCTCGAAATCTAAAACCAAGAAAGATCACTTGAGTATTCTAGCCAAAATATTTGAAAGAATAGAAGGGTATAAGCTTCGCTTAAATCCCCAAAAGTGTGTTTTTGGAGCTATTTCTGGAAAACACCTAGGCTATATCATTTCTCAATGAGGTATTGAGGTGGATCCTAAAAAGGTGCAAGGCATTTTAGAAATGCCTCCACCAAACACTCTAAGGAAGATGAGAAGTCTACAAGGGAAACTACAGTCTATCCATCGGTTTATTGCACAACTCACAGATAAATGCCATTCATTTCAAAATCTACTGCATAAAGGTGTGAATTTCCATTGGAATGAAAAATGTGAGCACTCATTCCAACAATAGAAATATTATCTATTGCATCCACCAATCTTGATGCCTCCCATTCTAGGAAAGCCATTTATCTTGTACATTTTTGCCACAGAAACTGCATTGGGTGCTCTTTTTGCACAACATGATGAACAAGGAAGAGAAAGAGATATTTATTACATCAATAGAACTTTGGTTGGATATGAATTAAACTACTCACTCATTGAACGATCCTGTCTTGTTGTGGTTTTCACAAAACAGAAGTTAAGACATTACATGCTACACTAGAAAACCATGCTCGTGTCCTGGATTGATCCATTGAAGTATCTTCTAGGAAAAGCAGCTCTCATGGGTTGCCTAGACAAATGGGTCATGCTCTTGAGTGATTTTGACATAGAGTATGTAGATAGAAAATAAATAAAAGGCCAGGTGATAGCAGATCAACTTGCAGAGGCACCAGTTCCAGATGATCACACATTGCTTTCAGAATTTCTAGATGAGTCCATCATCGCATTCACTGACTTCATTGAATGACAACTCTATTTTCATGACTCACACACTAGGCATGGATCGGGGGCAGGCATCATGTTTGTCACCCCACAAGGCGATGTCATACCAAAATCTTATAGAATCGCATTTGCATGCACCAACAACATCGCCGAATATGAAGCACTAGTCACTGGACTCAAAATTGCTATTCAATGGAAAATCTAGCACCTCAAGGTGTATGGTTATTTTCAATTAGTCATCCGACAGGTCATTGATGACTATGAAACTAAGGATGAAAAGCTAGTACCTTACAAACAGTTGGCTAAATTTCTCAAGGAGCAATTTGTCATAATCAGTTTTCACCAACTTCCACGGGTACATAACAAATAGGTAGATGCCATGGCCACTATTGCATCTATGATCGACATGCCAAATAATGAAGAGAGATGTGAATTTCTCATTGAGAAGATATTGCTTTTGACATTCAATATTCCATAATCTAAACTTGTGTGTGACATTGTTGGTCCCGATTCCCCTTGGTATCAAGATTTTTACAATTACCTACACACCCAGATATTACCCCCTGCCTTATCCCAGAACAAACGTTGAGCTCTTGTCCGTCAAGACTCCCATTATGTCATCATTGGTTATACCCTTTATACAAGAGCCTATGACCAAAAATTCCTTAGATGCGTTGATTCGTGAGAGGCTGACACTGCCTTACATGAGGTCCACGATGGTATTTGTGGTGGACATTTCAATGTTTTGAGTCTTGCCAAGAAACTGGTTCGAGCAGGATATTATTGGCCTAGAATGATATTTTAGAAACCACTGAGAGGTTCAGATGTACTGACCTTGGGTCCCGCATCGGCCAACCATTGGTAGCTATGTACTCGTTCCCCGCACTGATTCTCTGCTAGCACTTGATCCATCCTCCTTACTCTCACTAGTAGATTTGACCTCAAATTTCGATGAATCTTAGTCAAAATTTTGACAGTAATTGGTCGAATTTACGACCAAAACTTTCGTCGGTCTTTTTTTGTCGAATTTTTGACGTATTTATAATTCGTCAAAATTTTGACC
Organism: Thuja plicata; assembly: GCA_018584345.1. Lineage (NCBI taxonomy): Eukaryota > Viridiplantae > Streptophyta > Pinopsida > Cupressales > Cupressaceae > Thuja > Thuja plicata. The sequence continues at coordinate 50,490 of MU226883.1, read as the reverse complement.
AATAAAAGGTCAAAATTTTGACTATAGCCAGGCTTAAAATTGCTTTTATTTTTTTAGTGCATTGGTCAAAATTTCGACCGATACTTCCACCAACGATTATTTGAAATTTCGACCATACCATTGGTGGAAAGCATAGCATTCTCGTCGCAAGCTTTTAATGGAATGGTCAAAATTTTGACCAATCATTGGTGGAAATGAGCCGTGGAATTGGTCAAAATTTTGACCATCCCATTGGTGGAAAGCATAGAATTCTCGTCGAAAGCTTGAGTGTAATGGTCAAAATTTTGACCAATCATTGGTGGAAATGAGCCGTCGTATTGGTCAAAATTTTGACCAATGTTAATTTTTTTTAATTTTTTTTTTTTTAAATTTTACTTGGATTCAACTATGTACACGGCTGGATCATAATCCTATTTGTTATATGTGGATCCCATGATCTGTTTGTTTGATTTGTTTTTTTATATTAAACAAAATTCATGGGAGTGTGTTGGA
>MU226883.1:35108-49898 GCA_018584345.1 Thuja plicata | reverse complement strand
AGGTAGTGGCTGGGATGCTCGATCTCTAACTGGAAGGTATGCTGCGGGGACGAGATCTCCAAAGAATGGAACTGAATCTGCGCTTGGGACTGGAGGATCCCCATAGAATAGTAGGGCTCGTTCCATCGCCTCTGGGCTTCCGTGGCGCGGTAATAGCTAGGAAGTGGTAAAATGCCCAAAACTTTTCTTTTTTTTACTTTTATGCACGTTTTGGTCAAAATTTCGACCAACACGGGCATAAAAGTAAAAAAAAGAAAAGTTAACTTTTATATTGCGACCAAAACAAACAATTTTGCTAGTTGGTCGAGAACTTTGGTCAAAATTTGTGGTCAAATCTATTAGTGTCTAGAGCTCAATTCTTCCAAATGTGAGAGTGAAAATGAGCTCCAAAACTCTCTCCAAGCCCTTTTTTAGCCTCTTGGTTGCCTAGATGGACATGCAACCCTTGCATTTTGTATTGGTTGTGATGCTTTTGGTACTCTGAACCTCATATCTTTTGCGTTTGACCTCTGATTTTTGATCCGAACGTTGCTGTGGATCCGTCTCGCATTGTCGACAAATTGACCTATCATTTGCATTTTTTGGATGATTTCTCGAGGGGGCACCTATGTATCCCGCTATCACTGGGGCATGTTTTAATGCTATTTTCTTTAGGATTCTTTGACACAACGCTCATAATTGCATTGTATCAAAGAGGGGAAAAATGTAGAAACCTAAAAATGGTTCGAGCCTGTTGGTCTACGTGTTTTAACATTACAATTGAAATGTTGTTTTGCGACCTAATTATTCCTCTATGTTGCACATATGATCTTTATTATATGGAGACATTGTGTCTTTCATTGATGTTTGAATATTGCAAAATTGTTCAATTATTTACTAACAATTCTACTCTCTTTATCAAATCGATCATTTTTTAAATCATTTCCTATCAACCCTAAACTGATGCTATTTGATCCTATTCAATCCTAAACCATTCCAAACCTTCCTAAATCAATTAAAACCTATTTTATTCTATTCCTAATCACTTTCAAAATTGTTTGGACTCATTCCAACCATTCTGTCACATTTTCCAAGATCATCGATGCCTAATTAACCCAATTTCCAAACCAATCAAAACCCTATTTCAATTTGATCAATCTTGTCATCATTTTAGGAGCATTGTCCAAGTTCATTGATGCTTCATATCCCCTCAATAAGCTATTTGATAAAATTGTCAAAGATCATCGGTGTTATCACTATCAATTTATCAATATCAATTCAATAGTGTTGTCCATGTTTGTCAATACTATTTCTGATTATTATCATTTTGGGAACATTGTCCAAGATCATCGATGTTTCCCCATTTCAATTTCAATCCTACGATGCCATCAAAGTTCATTGGGGCTTTTCAATCATTTCTAAACATCATTACGCGGGCACATTGTTAAAGCTCATCGATGCCTCGTGATTTCCTAAACTATTTTGGAACCCTCATAATTGATCCTAAACCTTATCAATATCATCAAAATCATTTCAATTCGACATCAACACCTTCAATTAGATCGATAATCCACTAATTTCCCCCTTGGGATGAATAACCCATAGTTTATCCCTAGGTCCTAATTGAATAAATAAATAAACTTTATTTATTCCCTTTTCCCTAAGTCTTCAACAATTAATTAATTTTTATTAATTAATTGGATAATTTCAATTTATGAGATTTTCATAATTTCATAAATCTAATTATGGATTTTGTGAGGAATATTGAGGATATTGAATTATTAAATGGCTTAATGATTCCTAATCTTACCTAATTGCCATATCCCTTAATTGAGGATTCACATCCCTATTAAGGTGCTTCATGAATATTTTCAATATGTCCTTATTTGATCTCCCCCATATCATGCTTCCTAACATCCTACCAACTAAAATCTGCATTTATGCATTGATTTTGTGCAATCTCACCTAAATGACTCTCATTTTCTATAAAATGGGATGCATTTCTTTCTTTCAAGGTTAGACCACTATCTTCTAGTATTCTCACTTGCAAACTTGAATTTTGTATCTTTGTTCAATTATGTTATTGTCAAAGAGAAGCATCAAATCTAATTATGAAGAAGAAAGAAGGACATGGGAGCTACATTTGAAGGGAGTTCTTAGTGTTTTTAAGCTTTGTATTTGTGAACTCTTGTTTTGAATGGCTTTCATGATACATTAGATAGTTTAGCATATTGATTAGGGCTTGTTGTCTCCTAGATATGCTAATATGCCTTTTTCTGGTCTTATAGGTACTAACATAACACCTTATGAAATCTGATATTATCACAGACCTAATGTTAGTTATTCCAAAGTTTTTGGAAGCAGATATTATATATTTGAAAGATTCTAAAGAAGGAAATTTTGATTCTAAAGGGGCTGAAGGAATATTCTTAGGATATTCTACAAGGAGTAAAGCATATAAGTGTTTGAATAAAGCTACTAACAAAATGGTGGAAAGTGCAAATGTAAGATTTGATGAGTTTGCATAAAAGAATGATGAAGAAAGCAAAAAAGAAACTGAAGACTATGATAAGTTTTGTATATGTACAACCTAATGTTTGAGACACCTTACAGAGAGCATCTACCGAGGAGGAAGCTGAACATATTGCTCTACAACTGAATGATTAGGATGAAGCACTGAGACCTACCGAAACTATTTTAGAAAAAACATGCAAGGAGGCACCACTCCCCAAGAAACATTATTGAAAATAAAGATGTTAGAGTGATGACTAGAAGCAAGGTAAGAGACAATGCATGTTTGATATCTTCATTTGAACCAAAGAAAGTTAAAGGTGCACTATATGATGAAGATTGGATGAAAGCAATGAAAGAAGAGTTTGATCAGATAGAAAATAAAAATACATGGACTTTAGTACCTAGGCCAAAGGATAAAAATGTTATTGGTACTAAATAGATTTTTAGAAACAAGCTGAATGAGAATGGTGAAGTTATCATATATAAAGCTAGATTGGTTTGCAAAGGTTATGCACAAGAAGAAGGAATATATTATGGTGAGACTTTTGCACCTGCTGCTAGATTGGAAGGAGTTAGAATACTTCTTGCTCATGCAACTTACAAAGGATTCAAAGTTTATCAAATGGATGTCAAGTCTACATTTCTGAATGGGATACTAGAAGAAGAAGTTTAGATTGAACAACTTGAAGGATTCATTGAGAGCACAAATAAGAACAAGGTATGTAAGTTACATAAGTGTCTTTATGGTTTGAAGAAAGAACCCCAAGAATGGTATGAGAGGTTGCACTATTATCTAATCAAAATAGGATTTCAAATAACAAGTGATAACAGTAATGTTTACTTGAAGTGTGACAATGACAACAAGGTTTTGATTGCTCAAATTTTTGTTGATGATATTTGTAAAGGAAGAAAATTGATTAATGTATCTTGATCGGTTAATTAGGTTTGAAATGTGTTGTATTTCATTAACCTTTACATTTAATTGTATTTTTTTTGTGTATTGTAATTTGATTAAGCATGTAGGGGGAAGGAAGATAAGATGTTCCTCTTTTATCCCCAAATGCACAAATGAAAGATCCAAGTTGATTAACCCTAAAGAAGGATCAATGCACAAATGAATCAACCATTTGGAAATGAGAGTAAGGAAGATCTTAAATTGTATTTTATGATTAAGGAGATATGATATATAACATTAATTAAAAAGGATGAGAGGAAGTACCAACCTTAAAGAAGTGCAGATCTGAAGAATGCTTTTTTCTAAGGTCTGTGCTCTGTTTCTGGAAAATCTGAAGTATGATCCGGAACACAAACGCAAAGATGAACAAAACCCAGAAATATTTTTTTGATCTGACACCATCTTGTGAAAAATATTGACCTTGACCCACAAATGTCACCCTTGACCCAATAATATTGACCTTGACCTACACAGGTCTGACAGGATATCTGTTCGTGGATCCCGATAGTTCGCTGAAAATGGTATCTAGATCTGAGTTCAAATCCACAGTTCCAAACTTGTACCTGCAATAAAAAGAGGTTTGTTTGTTTGGGGGGGGGGGGTTTCCTTAGTCAAACCACAATTTAGGAATTAACCTTGAAATCAATAAAATATAGAATTCTAGCAAGTAGTAGAATTGAATCTAAGAATGAAGCTATGATATTCAATAGATATGTTAATGTAATTGAAATGTAAGCAAGTATGTAAATATGAAATCTTGGACTCAAAAGAAACCATAAACCTCCATGATTGTATGCTTGAAATCCATCTTGAAGGAAGAATGAATGAGTATTGAGGATGCACAAAGGATCTTGAAGGAAGATCACACCACCATGATGGCTAGATCTAGGATTTGAATGATGAATCTTGAATGTTTGAACCTAATCCCTTCAAAGGCTTAAAATCTTGAATCCTTGATCTTCAATGGAGAACTTGAATGCTTGAGAGGAAGACTTGAACACCTTGAGAGATTGAAAACACTTAGAACAATGGATGCTTGAACTTTTTTCTTGATGACTTCTTGCTTGATTTCATATAGAGAGACTCTTTATTGCTTAATGTCGCTTAGAGAAAATGAGAGGAGAAAAATTCCTTTTATATGAAACTAGGGCACAATATTCTAGAGAGGATGACATAGGAGAATTAAATTACAATTAGATCCATGGACCTAGAAGAGGACCCATATTAAATATAATTTAGGATTTGCCGCTTCGAAACCTGAAACAGCCGACGCAAAAGCGGGAAAAATGAATTTTGGATGACCTTCGACAACCGACAAGTTTCCAGATTTGAAAGGGGGACCCAGGTCAAGGTCAACCTTGACCCAGGGGGTCAAAATGCTTGGAAAATGTGCCAGGTGGGATAGAAGGTGCACGAAGAGGCCCAATCAGGGTCCTAAACAGGCACAGAAGTAGGAGATGATTCATAAATGAGGGGAAAATATGATAGTGGTAAAAAACATCCCCTAAGGAGGGCTAAACATTCTTATCATGGAAGTGCTTCCATTTTAAGATGATACAATATTATTTTTGGAGGCAGTAACACCTTATGTAAGGCATTCATTGATGAAATGAGATAAGAATTTGAAATGTCTATGATTGGAGAGATTAAGTTCTTTCTAGGACTACAGATACAACAAGTTACATAAGGTATCTACATTACACAAGCTAAGTATATCAAAGAGATCCTCAAAAATTTTGGTATGGAAGATTCCAATCCTATTGGAACGCTGATGGTCACGTGATGTAAGTTATCTAAAGAAGATGAGACACAAGAGGTGGATAATACTCTTTACCGATACACGTTGTTGGGATTGTTGCAAGATTCTCTTCTAATTTGAAGGAAACACATATGTCTATAGTCAATAGAATTTTTAGATATCTGAAAGGAACTGAAGATTTTGGTTTATTGTACAAGAAAGGAGGTACTTTTGATCTGCAAGTCTACACTGATGCAGATTGGGATGGAAACGTTGATGACAAAAAAATTACTAGTGGAGGCACATTCTTTCTAGGTAAAATATTGGTCACGTGTCTAAGCAAGAAGTAGAGTTGGATTTCATAGTCTACTGCCAAGGTAGAATATGTTGTTGCTGCCATGAATTGTGTGAATATTGTTTGGATCAAACAACTACTTGAAGGTATGCAATAGATTATTTTAGGTCCTATAACTATTTTATGTGATAACACAAGTGCTATCAATACATCAAAGAACCCGGTTATGCATTCAAAGACCAAGCACATTTCTATCAAGTATCACTACTTGAGAGAACAAGTTCAAGAGAAGAATGTGGTATTGGAATATGTGAATTCAAAAGAACAATTGGCTGATATCTTTACAAATCCACTACCGAATGATGCTTTTGAGTATCTCAGAGGTAAATTAGGGGTTCTTCCCCTATCCAATATTCACTAAGTAGCATGAGGCATGCTGCATCAATTTTGTAATTTATTAGAATATATATTCTTGAATTGATGTTAGTGTGACACACTTTAGGTGATTCCTGAAGTTGTGAAGAAATTTTTGTATGTAATGAGTATTTATACATGTAAGGTATAATCCATTGCTGAAACACATTTTCAGGAGTATGAATTTTTGGCATTGTTGTCAAAGAGGGAGAGTATCAATTTGATGAATGAATCGATGAAATTTATCCACAAGGGAGATATTGATGAAAGAGGGAGATAATTGTTACTATTTACTCATGAAGTAGAATTAGAATGTATGCTACAGTATTAGAAGATTTATCCAAGAGGGAGAATAGTGAACATTTTGAAGATCAAAAACAAAATATCAACTCAAAGGGAGTAATGGCAGAGATTGACAATATTGAGAGTTGCCATCATCAATTAGTATAGTACTACTATAGTGTTGCCATCAATGCCAAAGAGGGAGATTGTTGATTAACTGATGGAGATGATGAAGACTAAGTGCTAATGAGTATACATGTTTTTAGAAATGGTTAGATCAATTATTATTTTTTCATTAATGTCAAGCGATTGATTTACTAATTTTTATCAAGTTACCATATTATACGAAGGAGAAGTTAAATGGGTGACAAATACAGATCAGACAATGATTAATTGATGTTGATATAGTTGTTTGTTACTATATATTTGATGTTATCAAGTCGATACTCTTGATTAATTAAGTCATAAATTGAAAAGAGTTAAGTTATGACTGAAAAGAGTTACTCTACCAAGCTAGACCGAGTCAGTCAGTATAGAGTCATGTTTATCAATTTTTAGTTTTCAAGAATTGAGCACTGAACGAAGTTAGTTGCTGAGTTGCAAAGCAAATTACCGAGTAAAGGGTATTGATTGTAAATGATGATAAGATCAAATTTAATACAAGGCTATGATGATCTGGATGGAGATAAGAATCAAAGGAAGTTTCTTAAAATATTTATGAGCGAGAAAATTCAATAAGAAGATCTAAGGTGAAGATCAAGCAGTTAAACTTGATTATGTGAGTTCTGAGAAAAGTTCAAGCTACGAGGTAAAAGTGAAAAAGTTTACCAAGTTAAGATTTATGAAGAAGATGATCGAACGAATCAACACAAATGATGGAAAACCTAAGAAAGGGGATTAAGATGAAAAAGTATGTCTATATAAATGATGATAAATTAACAGAGATTATGATACTGGATAATTGATTTAAGAAGCTGAAGAAGCTGAAGAACATAGTTACCAAGAAGAACAAAGAAGAAGAAAGAGAAAAATATACAGTCTGAAATAGAGGCAAATGGAGTATGTGATGCTAGTATTCATGTAAGCATAAAGGATCTAACACAAGAAAAAGGTAGTTGCTATATTTATAGATCAAATTTTCACTGTTGCTTATTAGCATTTGTAAGAGAGAAAATCTCTTAACAGAGTAGATTTAAAGTCCTATTTGTAAATCCTAGATGTAGGTGACATTCAAAAAGAGTGTTTAAAGTCCTCTAGCAAGGCCACTTCTAACAAGGTGAAGATCTTAACTGATCTGAGGGAAACCCATTAACAGGGTCACATTTAGCAAATGTGTTTGTAATCTTTAACATGATAAGTTCTTAACCGAGCATACTTCAAAAAGGTACATTTTTTTTATTGTGGGTCACAATTCCCACAAAGTTTTTTACCATATTGGTTTTCCTCATTAAATCTGGTGTCAGGTGAGTTAAATCCATGTTTACTAAGTTTGGATGATTGATTTGCATATTATGAGATGTATGGTTATTTAAGTTGTTAAGTTATTTGGTGAATTGGTTATTACTATATTCAGTGCTACCAAGTGAATCATTGAGTTGAGTTTTAAGAGTTTAAGTTTGATTAGGTCTGATTCACCCCCTTCTCAGCGAGACCAAGAGAAATGACTATTAAGAGTTGGTGTCATGAAAAGTGGGGAAACCAAATTAAAATTTGGGCATTAGAGAATAAGTATTTTTTGGTTCAATTTTAATCTAACTCAAATCAATGGAAAGATCTAAATAGTGGCCTCCATTATCTAGAAAAAATTGGGGTGCATCTATTTGATTGGTATCCAATTATTGACCCATGAAAGCACAAAATGTTGGAGGGATCAATGTGTATTAGGCTATACAATCTTCTCATGGAATTCTGGGAAGAAAAAACACTTTCCAAAATTGGTGAAAGTTTAGGCAAATACATTTCAGCAAATAGAAATCTTGAGGACAGATCCAAGGGACTTCATTATTTTCCTAGGGTTTAACTTGCAGAAAACCCTACCACATGTGATTGATATTCACCTGGAAGAAAGGATTTGGTACAAAAAATAAAAAGGGAGGATCAATTGAATATGCACTAAATGCAAATCCAAAGAACATGGATGGGTAGAGTGTGGACCCTTTGTTAGAGTCAATAGAGCCAACAAATACGAACATGTCCCAAGTGGGGGAGGTAAGGATAAAATGATCACCAACTAGGGGACAAAGAGCACATCAAGGGAACTGTACATAAAGAAAATATGGTTAAGTGAAATGCAATAGATTGTGCATCTTTTCTTAATGCACAATTTGGAAGGAAGATGCCCCACTAGGCTTACAGTTAGTTCCAAGCACTAAGTGAGACAATGAATTCCTTTGTTGATCATGATTAAGAATGAAATGTATTTATGAAAAATGACATAATGATACCGAATACGAGGATAAATAAGAACATATAAGAAATTTTAGAAAATACTGACTAACAAAAAATAGACAAGAAGTTGTAATGACCTGAGACAAAAATATGGAAACTGTACCAACCTATGATATGAGTTTGAAGAGGATTTTATAGGTACAAAATTACTTGGGCATTTTGTTCCTAGGAAAAAATAAATATTGGGGTGTTCTGTACCCAATGTTTTTTTTTCCAAAACTTTGAAAGTCAATTTTGTAGATCCTAAACTTTTTGAATTAAGTCCCCACAACTGCACCACCTATTGTTGTATACATAAAAAGAGGGAAAAGGATTTGGAGAGAGATTCTCCTTGGTCAAATCCCTATTTAGGAATCAACCTTGAAAGTGAAATGAAATTGTATAAAGGAATGTAAATATAAAGGTAAATATTAGATCTACCTTGTAAATGCATTCATGAACGAATATTGAGATCACACATATTTATGAAGATGCTTGTAGGTTTCTTGAATTGTAGTTGTTGACCTTGGAATATAGAAAGGAATCAAGGATGCCTTTACAAATTCATGAATCTATGATTGGCACTCCTATATCTTGAATGTTGTTATGCTTGATTGAACACATACTATGAATGAAGAATGCATGTGCATGGACAAAGGATCTTCTTGCTTGATTCAAAAATACTCTACTTGGACATCATGGGGGACAATATTTATAAAATGAAGAAGATTTATTTCAAAATGCCTTGGATTGTTTGAGCGATGCTAGATCTTGGGTGCTTTCCTTCAAATCTTGAATTCACTTGATCGCTTGATTGATTTTTTATCATCTTGGTTGCCAAAATGAGGAGAGATAGGGTGTTTATATACCTCAACACACATTTCAGGATTAAAAAATAAGCCAAGCTGACCACAGGATCTAATTTCCCATTGAAACACCACAACGAGGCCCTAGTTAAAATTTGGTCCCAAACCTATGAGAACACAAAGCCCAAGGTGTTATGTACCTAGGAAAAAGCACCAAAATTCAAATGGAGAGCTAGGAATATATGATAGATGTTAGATCAGGGGGAGATAGGTAGTTGGATCACCAAAATGAGGCCTAATTGAGCATCCAATTATTAGTGACAACTTTTTAGGATGGTACAAGAACATATGAGACTAGATCCAAAGGTAGTTGCTACTGTGAATGGTTATCAATTATGGGTAGAAGAAAGCTTATTAGAAGTAAGAGCGGAACCACATCATAGCCTCACATTATCTTAAATGTGTGGTTGGAATTTGACATGGGGTAAAATGGTGTAAAGACCTCCAATATACAGGGCAAAAATGGCCAAATTCACCTCTAGGAAGCTGTGGAAGTTTGAGGCTTGCTTGAATTAGATGGGATTGAAAAGGACAATAACCCAAATGACCTGATGATAGACATGGAAAAGGAAAAGGTGAATGATGAATCTAATTGATATATTGAATATGACACCTTAGCTAGGGATTTGGAAAGTTAAATTGAGGAAAACTCGAAGGAGGAAGGATTGGAGAAGAGGAAGAAGGATAACTGTTGGAGGAAAGGGGGCTAGAACAATCACAATAAAAAGTTACAAAATAAAAAATAAAAGAGAAAGGAAAGAGATGACAAAAAACCAACATGACAAAGTTGGTGATATCCACCAATGCAGTGGGACACATGAATCTTAGATCAAGGATTGATTTCCTCCTTCATGAGGAATAATAAAGGTCATTACATGGAATGTTAGGGGAGTAAATGACCCTAGCAAGTAGCTCTTGATAAGATGCCAAATTGATCAAACAAAAGATATTATTTGTTTCCTATTGTAAGATAAGAAATTGGAGGAATGTTTATTGATGTGTGTTTAATTATGTTACATTTGAAATTGAGGGTTATTTGAAATGTGTGTGAAGAAGGTGGTATTGTCCTCTTAATCCCAAATTTATTAAAGGGAATATCCAAATTGATGAACCCTAAAGAAAGGATCAATGCATAAATGAATCAACCTATCAAGGATAGAGATAAAGAGGAAAACCCTAATTCTTGTTTTATAGAAAGATTAATAAATTTAATTGAATTGAATAGGAGAAATGTATTAACCTTGGAATATTGAAGATCTGAAGAATGCTGTTTTTGAAGCATGTGTTGAGTTTCTAGAAAATCTGAGACCGGATCTGGAATAGAAAAGTAGAGATGAACAAAACCTAGAAATATTTTTCTGTTCTGAGACAGTTCCTATTTGTACCCTCAAGTCAATGTCACCATTAACTATAATTTCTGATTGTTCCCTAGGGAAGAATCAACCTAACAAGTCTCAGACTGAAATTCTATTTTTGGATCTCAAAAGTTTGCTGAAAAGGGTATCTGAATCTCCATCCCGATCTGCTATTCTGAACCTGTACCTACAAGATAAATGGTTTTCTTGTTGAGGGGAGGGGTTTGCCTTAGTCAAACCCAAATTTAGGAATTAACCTTGAAATAAATAATTGAAATAAATAATTCTAGCAAGTAGTAGAAGTAAATCTAATAATGTAGCTATGATTATTCAAATAGATATGCAAGTGTATTTCAAATATAAGCAAGTATGTAAATATGAAAGCTTGGACTCAATTAGAAACCATAAACCTCCATTATTGTATGCTTAGAATCCACCTTTAAGAGAGAATGAAAGAGTCTTGAGAATGCACAAAGGATCTTGAAGGAAGATCACTCCACCATGATGGATAGATCTAGGGTTTGAATGATGAATCTTGAATGCTTGAACCAAATCCCTTCAAAGGCTTGAAAGTTTGAATCCTTGATCTTGAATAGAGAACTTGAATACTTGGGAGGAAGAATTTAACACTTTGAAAGCTTGAAAACATGTATAACAATGGATGCTTGAACTTTTTGCTTCATGACTTCTTACTTGATTTGATAATTCTTGCTTAACCTTGCTTAGATGATTATTGCTTAGAGAAAATGAGAGGAGAAAAATTCCTTTTATATGAAACTAGGGCATAATATTCTAGAAAGGCCTACATAGGAGAATTAAATTCCAATTGGACCTATGCCCCTAGAAGAGGACCTATATTAAATATAATTTAAGAATCATCACTTCAGAACCCAAAACAGGCGACCCGAAAGCAGGAAATAAATTTTTGATGACCTCCGGCAGCCGAATGACTTCCAAATTTGAAAGGGGGACCTAGGTCAAGGTTGAGGTCATCCTTGACCTAGGTCAAGGTTGAGTTTGACCTTGACCCAGGGAGGCATGACCCCTGGAAAACATGCCAGATGGGATGGAAGGTGCCCAGAGAGGCCCAATCAGGGTCCTAAACATGCAGATAAGCAGGAGCGGATGCAGAAATGAGGGAAAAATATGATGGTGGTAAAAAACACCCCCTAAGGAGGGATAAACATTCTTAACATGGAAGTGCTTCCATTTTAAGATGATATATTAAGCCCCCACTTTAGCGGAAGTATGGAAATCGAACATACTCATGGTAAAGCTAGAAGAAAGACTCTGGTGGATTTCAACGAGGTAGAACATCTCTAAGTCAAGGACATGAGCCCCTAGACCAAGGATTCTAACTCAACATACATGCATAAAGATATGGAAGTAAAGAGAAATTAATCATAGAAAACATACATGATTACATAAGCAAGACAAGAGAAACACTATAGATAACATAGCTTCATGATCTAATCCTACTAGCATGAAAGCGAAAAGAGCCATGAATCACCAACGAGGGAGAGCCCAATAGGTTCACCCATAAACTATGCTTTGTAATTGTAATGCGTCTTCTAAAATCTTTTGAAATATCCATAGATCCACATTCTTGTATCACTATGGAAATATAAAATGCGTGTCTTTTTAGGATTTAGCAACTTATGTGCATTACCTTCTAAGGATTTAGCATATTGTAAAGTTTAAAATGTGTATCTCTTTAGGATTTAGCAACTTATGTGCATTACCTTCTGAGGATTTAGCAAAATAAAAATAAAAAAATGCATGTCTCTTCAGGATTTAGAAACTTATGTGCGTTACCTTCTGAGGATTTAGCATGTTGTAAAATGTAAACTAATGTAAACTACAGTATAAGGGAGACCCTATATATGCCCCCTCCTTATCATGACTACCCACTAGGCAGGATAAGGAAGAGAAAAGAGGATACCTACTTCACAAAGTAAGGAGATATCCAGTTTAACAACAATATATACTATATCCTTAGCAAAGAGTATTGACCCTTACCTCTAAGAACATAGATATTCATGAAATGGATATGTCACATGTGGAAAAAGGATCCTCAAAGAGGAAGAGATATTATCAGCAAGATCCCCACCGTAGAGGAGTGTTTAGGATAAAATGTCATCTTCTAAAGAAAAGAGGGACCCAAGATTCGATCATCAAGCCCGCTGTGATGAAGAGGAAGAGGAATCTCAGAATGAAGGAGTTAAACTCTAACCCAAAGCAAAGGAAATAGTTTATAAAAAACTTAATTTGTAAGATAAAGAAGAGGTGATGACCTAGGACAATCATCTCTCATATAAGAGGGTGTCCATGGTCAAAACATAAATATTTATAAGGAAATAATCTTATATGATAAACAAATGCCACTAAGCTAAGGAACGTAAATCCTTAGATAGAGGAAGAAGGAAAATACCTTTCCCCCCAGGAATGAAAGCAAGGGATATATCAAATTGTATCAAGAGATGTTGTAATAAAGAGATATATTCGCAAAACAAATGTCCTAGAAAAGATATCATGAATGATTATAAGTGAAGAAAGTATGTATCATAATAGATAATTTATAAGGATAGAATATAGAAAGAATAACCAATTAAACTCAAAACAAAGTACATGCTAAGAGCATAATAGATCCTAGGAGACTGGAATAAAATACCTCTTGCCCCCCAGTTAAGAGACAAGAGGAGAAATATGATCTAACTTATAGAGGAACGAGGGGAATGCCCTATATCAAAATTATGAAGAAATTGTAATACTGCACGAGAATGAGATATAATTCATAAAATAGCTCTTTCTCTAACATATAATTTGAAATGCACACAATCAGCAAGTAAATGTGTATTATTGTAGTGAAAAGGACATCTGTATTTAGAGAGAGCATTTTTCAGAATAGGTTTAAAGATTTATTTCTTAGAATTCATTAATTAGACATACACTTTCTTAGCCACATCTTGAGGAGTATCAAGGTGATCTAAATAAGGTGTTGGAAGAAGAACATGAAGAGGAGGATGATGGTTAAGATCCACTACCTTGATTGGAGGAGGTGGAAAACCTATACCATGCATATCATCTTTAGGAGATGAATGAATTGGGTTTTTAATGCCTTGTTCATTGATACCAAGCCCTAAACCTTTATAGCCTTGTTTATCCACCATAGTATATCCGGTAGTGTACATATTGTGCAAAGCTTCTACAGGAGGAGATTGATTATGGTGTTCATGATAAAATGTTGTGTATGGTGGAATGATAGGATTATAAGAGGTTTATTTGTTTTTCCCTTTAATATCATCATGGATTGGATAGAGAGGGGAAGGTAAATGGAAGAATTATTGAACATCAGTATCATGAATCCTAGCTTGGACCCCATCATAAGTGTGGGAAGAACTAGGAATAGAAGATGGAGAAATAGAAATAGGAATATTTGGAATCAGATTAGGATTGATAGGATTAGGAACTAAATTATAAATGATAGGATTAGGATTAGGAAGATTAGTAAATGGGGTATCATCTATTGGAATTATATTGTGACTATAATACTGAGAGGGGAGGGGTGAATCAGTACCTCTAAAACTTTTCTTGGTTAGCCCATTAACGCTTTGTCATCAGTTTGTAAATTCTCTTATCTAACTATTCATCTTTCTTTATGCATATGCAATTATAACATAAGTTCTTTAATATGTAACCATACAAGAAACATTCATGAAAATAGATAACACATGACACAAGATATGATATCGCAGAAAACTCTTTTTAGGAAGTAAAAACTACGGTGGGGATTGTTACCCACAAGACTTCACTATCTGCTGATAAGAAGGGGCCGGTAAAGGCTTACAATTGGTCACTTATGATGACCTACCCTGTTAGGAGTATTACAGTGGAGACCTGTTAAGATCTACTTCGTTTGAAGCTTTAGCAACACTGTTAAGTGTGCACTCTGTTAAGAGATTTGT
>MU226883.1:0-17031 GCA_018584345.1 Thuja plicata | reverse complement strand
TAGGGAGACTAGTATTGGTCAATCTTAAAATAGCATAAGCAAGTGAAACATGAAGATTAACAAACATGATAAAATGGATGATACTCTCATAGACATCATAGGTACTATAAAGAGATGCTAAAAGAAGTATAATGAGAAGAATAGCCATACACCAAAAGAATTTCATGATGAAAATGAAAGAAGTGTTTGTGTATTTAGAAATGCAAATTGTAACCTAAGATTTAAATCTAACACCAAAGAGAAGGAGTTGTATATCGCGGGTTCACCAAAATGTAATATATGAAAATAGGGGTTTAGGAGATTATTTGTTAATTGTTGTTTGATTTTCTTAGAGTATATTGATTTTCTTAACCCTACTTTATATTTACTTGAATTTAATTAATTGTGTATTGAAATTGTGATTAGGGAGAAGATAAGATGTTCCTCTTTTATTCCCAAATGCACAAATGGAAGATCCAAGGTGATCAACCCAAAATAAGGGTTAATGCACAAATAAATCAACTATTTGGAAAGGAGAATAACAAGAAGGGAATATTAAATTCTGTTAATTATAAGTATAGAAATGATATATGATAGTAATTGAAGAAATAGGAGAAATGTACTAACCTTGGAATATTACAGATCAAAGAATGCTATTTTCTGAGGTATGTAGATTGTTTATGGAAAAACTGACAGTTGATCCCGAACCGAAACACAGAGATGAACAAAACCCAGAAATCTTTTTCCGTTCTGATGTCGTCTAATAAAAAAGGTCAACCTTGACCCAAAAATTTCAACCCTAACCCAATAATGTCGACCTTGACTTGCACAGGTCCGACAGAGATTCTGTTCGCGCCGTCCGAAAGAAAGCTGAAAAGGGTATCTAGATCTGGTCTCAAATATACTATTCTGAACCTGTACCTGCAAGAAAAAGAGGATTGTTTTTTGTGGGGGAGGGGTTTGCCTTAGTAAAACCCTAATTTAGGAGTCAACCTTGAAATCAATAAAGTACAGAATGCTAGCAAGTAGTAGAATTGAATCTAACAATGAAGCTATGATATTCAATAGATATGTAATTGAAATTCAAATGTATGCAAGTATGTAAGTATGAAAGAAATGGACTTTAGAAACCCTAAAACTCCATGATTGTATGCTTGAAATCCAATTTGAAGAGATGATGAAAGAGTCTTGAGGATGCACAAAGGATCTTGAAGGAAGATCACACCATCATGATGGCTAGATCTAGGGTTTGAATGATGAATCTTGAATGTTTGCACCTAATCCCTTCAAAGGCTTGAGATCTTGAATCCTTGATCTTCAATGGAGAACTTGAATGCTTGAGAGGAAGAATTGAACACCTTTAGAGCTTGAAAATATGTAGAACTTTTTGCTTCTTGACAAAATCTTGATTAGTGTTTTTTGCACTTGGAAGACTTAGAGAAAATGAGAGAGAGAGACTTCCTTTTATATGAAATTAGGGAAAAATATTATAAGAACGCTGACATAGGATAATTAAATTCCAATTAGACCCATGCCCCTAGAAAAGGACCTATATTAAATATAATTTAGGAATCAATGCTTCGGAACCTGAAACAGCCGACCCGGAAGCGGGAAAACTGAATTTTGGATGACCCCCGACATCTGACAAGTTTCCAATTTTGAAAGGGGGACCCTGGTTAGGGTTGAGGTCGACCCTGACCTAGGTCAAGGTAAAGGTTGACCCTAGTCAAGGTTGACCCTGACCTAGGTCAAGGTCAAGGTTGACCTTGACCTAGGGGGCCATAACCCCTAGAAAATATGCCAGGTGGGGTAGGAGGTGCCCGGAGAGGCCCAATCAGGGTCCTGAACAGGCATAGAAGTAGGAGATGATATAGAAATAGGAGGATGATATGGTAGAGGTCAAAAAAATCCCCTAAGGAGGGCTAAATTCTCTTAACATGGAAGTGCTTCCATTTTAAGATGATACATAATGTAGCTATGATTATTCAAATAGATATGCAAGTGTATTTCTAATATAAGCAAGTATGTAAATATGAAAGCTTGGACTCAATTAGAAACAATAAACCTCAATTATTGTATGCTTGGAATACACCTTGAAGAGAGAATGAAAGAGTCTTGAGGATGCACAAAGGATCTTGAAGGAAGATCACTCCACCATGATGGATAGATCTAGGGTTTGAATGATGAATCTTGAATGCTTTAACCAAATCCCTTCAAAGGCTTGAAAGCTTGAATCCTTGATCTTCAATGGAGAACTTGAATACTTGGGAGGAAGAATTGAACACTTTTAAAGCTTGAAAACATGTAGAACAATGGATGCTTGAAATTTTTTCTTGATGAATTCTCACTTGATTTGATAATTTGTGCTTAACCTTGCTTAGATGATTATTGCTTAGAGAAAATAAGACGAGAAAACTTCTTTTTATATGAAACTAGGGCACAATATTCTAGAGAGGCTTACATAGGATAATTAAATTCCAATTAGACCCATTCCCCTAGAAGAGGACCTATATTAAATATAATTTAAGAATCGTCGCTTTGGAACCCAAAAAACTGAAAGTAGGAAATAAATTTTTGACAACCTCTGGAAGCCGACTGGCTTCCAGATTTGAAAGGGGGACCCAGGTCAAGGTCAAGTTCATCCTTGACCTAGGTCAAGGTCAAGTTTAACCTTGACCCAGGGAGTCAGGACTCCTGGAAAACATGCCAGATGGGATGGAAGGTGCCCGGAGAGGCCCAATCAGGGTCCTAAATAGGCAGATAAGCAGGAGAGGATGCAAAAATGAGGGGACAATGTGATGGTGGTAAAAAAAACCCCCTAAGGAGGGCTAAACATTATTAACATGGAAGTGCTTCCATTTTAAGATGATACACCTATAGGAAACACAAAGGAGCAAGGAAGAAAGGGATAGGAGACTAAGTTGTTGGAGGTAGTAGAAGGGTAATTTGTTGAATTGGAAGGTTCTTCTAGAGTATTAGGAGCTTTCTGGAGTCCTTTTACAATGGAGGGAGAAATTATTGAAGAAGGGAGGAATTGGATTATATTGGTATGTAGAATGCTACATACAAATGAGCATTTTTTTTCTTAATAAATATATATGGGCAAATTTTTATAGCTTAAAAACGGTAATTATGGAAACAAAATCTACAATGATTAAAAATATTAGGGGAGAAATGGGAGTACTAGTAGGAGATTTCAATGAAACTTTAAACAACCATGAAAAGCATGGGGGTCTTTTGAGAATAACAAATATTTAATGTGATTTTCAAGAATTTTTTGATACCAATCAATTGAAGGATGTAAAAAACAAGAATGATATTTTCACTTGAACAAATAGAAGATGTGGCTTCACTATAATTGTATAAAGTCTCAACAAGTTTTTTATATTCAGGGATAGGATGAGAAATCAATCATACATGATTCCACTCACAGGTTCTGAACATTATCCTATGTAGCTCATTATCAAAGTAGATTAACTAAAAGGGAACCCATTAAAATTTGAGAACATGTGGATGAGGGATGAAAATATTGTAAACTTGGTGGCCAAGTGGTGGGATGAAATCAAGTTTAGTCATCAATCCAACCTACTCAAGATAATAAAGAAGTTCAGCTATGTCAAGACCAAGATGAAAGAATGGAACAAGGGCCATTTCAAAAATATCTTTTCTAAAAAAGAAAGAATAAAACACAATTTGGCAACATCAATCAAGAAAATAATCATGGATGGAATGAGGGCATAAGAATACAAAACATAGAAATATCTAAAGGAGGAAATTAATGATTTATTAAAGAAGGATGAATGCTTTTGGAGAAAAAAAATCCAAGGAGACATGGCCTAGTGAAGGAGACAAAAACACCAAATACTTCCATAAGATCATGGTGGCTAACTGAAGTAGAAACATAATCTTAGAGATAAGAATAGAGGATAGAGTGATGAGATAATCTTTAGAGGAGGTGACTTTTGAATTTGTTAGGTTTTTTGAATCTATTCCGAACAAGGAAGTACAGGAAAATAAAGACAAGAAATAAATAATTTTAAATTATATCCCCATAATAATAAATGTAGTATATAATGAGGCCCTTAATTAGAAAATTGGAAAGTAAGAAGTTAATTTGGCCACCTTTTAGTTAAACCAAGACAAATCTTTGAGTCTAGATGGCTTCTCGGCTAGCTTCTTCTAGAAATTATGGGACACAATGGGAGATGATCTAACCTTGGCTATTAAGAAATCAAGGAGGAAGATGGTCATTTTGGGACATTAAATCATGTATTTTTAGCTCTCATTGCTAGAAAGAAACCCACTTAGGTGATGAGTGACTTTAAGATGATCACCCTTTGTAACATGGTGTACTAGATTGTTACCAAAATTATTACGAAAGGACTCACAAAGGTCCTTAAAACCATTATATCAAAAGAACATAGTGGTTTTGTGCCAAGGAGGTCAATTGTGGAGGGTATCATAATTGATCATGAAACCATTCATCCAACAAGAAAGGCCAAGGACAAATTTATGATCCTCAAATTGGACATGATTAAGGTTTATGACCTAGTTAATAGATAGTTCCTTTATTTTATTTCTAGAGAGGTCTGGATTTAGTGAGCAATGTATCAATTGGATCATAAGCTTAATTTTCACCCCCAAGTTTTCAATACTTGTGAATGGTGAGACATATAGTTTCTTCTCATCAACAAGAGGAATTAGGAAGGGAGACTGATGCAGAGCATCATGGAACCAAACCTTAATCCACAAATTAACCATAAACAATGAACAAACTTCCATATCAACACAATGTCTTCACCAAATCATATTACGATTCTCAAAACCATATAGGATCCAATCAAACCAAAGTTGCATAAGCATCGAATCAGTTAAATAATCACACCATAGCATTCAATTTATTTCTTTTGAGGAATATATCAATACAACATTTAAAATTAGTGCACACTAGGAGAGTTCACTATCCACAAGACTATTACTGCCCTTTCACATTCAAGAACCAAATCCAAATCTTCAAACAAATATAGGGATCCAAAAATACTCCTTACAAGTGAATTCAAAACATGGAAAAACCTTTTCATATCATTGTTCATCCTTTAGACAAGGACCAAATAACACAAATACGGTCTGTCATGACTGTGACTGTCCTGTCATGACAATTTTCCTATCTTAGATTTTGTTATTCACCATTTTTGTTCTACATCTCAACTTGAAAATCTCTCTGGTGTAGTTGTGAAAAGATAGGTTTTGTAAATCATATCCCAACGGTAGGGAAATCCAATGGTGGGTTTCAAAGTTATTACCCCGTATTGAGACCTATTTTTACTACCCCAAATTTGGGAAAAAGTAAGATAAACAATCATCTAGGGCATCCATTTTATCTCCATACTTCACAATAGATGTTCTAATCAGTCTTATATAAGATTATATTCTCCCTACTAGACTCCCCAACAATTTTAAGATTGAAACCAATCCATTCATTAAGAGGAAAATGCACAATAATAGTAACAAAACGTGACTGAAGCAAAATGTTCAAGACAAAACATCTTGAATCCAACTTTAAAAAATATTGTTATTCAATAAAGGAGTATATTACAATTTATTTGTGGTGTTCCTAAAATTTATCACTCTTCAATATTGGAAGATCTCCCTTGCAAGAAACTCTAAACATTCATGACTGTCACTAAGAATGGTGACAGTCAGAATTATTTCTGTTGTCCCAAAAAAACTCTCCAACTTTGACACCACCACCCACTTTTTATTTCTCCTCTCCATGAATTTATATTCCTTTGTACAGTTACAACCTCTCCAACTACTTTCTTAACCGTACAACCTCCAAACTGACCCTTCATCTTCTTATTACATATTTTGAGCAACTTTTACAATGTTTCCTTTTAACAACTTTTAAGGAAATCAATTGCTTCATTACATGATGATATTTTTCAATATACTTAATGTGACTCCAAGTCTATTCAAATGACCTTATACAAACAAATTGATTATTTCATGACCTTATACTTTGTGGATCAGGTGCTCCTGCACCAGAGACCAATTATCCACTTTCCTTTTCATCATCATGGAAGATGCCTTACACGAGAATAAAAATATTGAGAAGGGAAGACAGGTAGCAGGGTGTGACATTAACAAATCGTATTGATCCCAAAAATGAATGTCGCCTTTGACAAAAAAATGTTTCCAGAGCCTGAAAGTTTTCCAAAAAGTGTATCTGGATTTGCACTCCAATTCACTGTTCCGAACCTGTCCCTGTAAGAAAAATGGTTTTTTTTGGGGGGAAGGGGTTTGCCTTAGTCAAACCCGGATTTAGGAATTAACCTTGAAATCAATAGAAATAGAGAATTCTAACAAGTAGTATATTTAGATCTAACAATGAAGCTATGGCAATAGATATGCAATTATACTTCGAATGTAAACAAGTATGTTAATATGAAATATTTTTGACTCAACATAAAACACCATAATTTTAATTCAAAACCTCCATGATTGTATGCTTGGAATCCACCTTGAAGGAAGAATGAATGAATCTTGAAGATTCACAAAGGATCTTGAAGGAATATCACACCATCATGTTCAATAGATCTAAGGTTTGGAATGATGAATCTTGAATGCTTGAACCAAATCCCTTCAAAGGCTTGAATGCTTGAATCTTTGATCTTTAATGGAGAACTTGGATGCTTGATAGTATGTAGAACAATAGATGCTTGATGATGATGATGATGATAATTTCTTGAGAATCACTTAGGTGAAAATCCTTGAGAAGTCTTAGATGTTCTTAGAATTCACTTAGATATCGCTTAGGTAAAAATGCTTGAGAAGTCTTATATGTGCTTAGAATTTGCTTCAATATTGCTTAGATCAAAATGAGAGGAGAATGCCTCCTTATATACAAATCTAGGGAACAATATTCTATAGAGGTTGACATAGGAGAATTAAATTCCAATTAGGCCTATACCCCTAGAAGTGGACTTATATTTAATATAATTTCAAGAGTCATTACTTCGGAACCCAAAACAACCGACCCGGAAGCGGGAAATGAACTTTTGAATGACCCCCAACAGCCGACAAACTTTCCAATTAGAAAGGGGGACCTGGATCAAAATCAAGGTCGACCCTGACCTAGGTCAAGGTTGAGGTTGAATTTGACCTAGGTCAAGGTTGAGGTCGACCTTGACCCAGGGAGTAAGAACCCCTAGAAAATGTGCGAGGTGGGATAAATAGTGTCCGGAGAGGCCCAATAAAGGTCCTAAATAGGAACATAAGCTAGAGAGGGTGCATAAATGAGAGGAAAACATGATGATGGTAAAAAAACCCCTAAGGAGGGCTAAACATTCTTAACATGGAAGTGCTTCCATTTTAAGACAATACATTAAGTGCCCACTTTAGCGGGAGTATGGAAATCGAACATACTCGCGATGAAGTTAGAAGAAAGACTCTAATGGATCACAATGAGGTAGAACATCACTTAGTCAAGGACATGAGACCCCAGGCCAAGGATTCTAACTCAACATACACACAAAAGAGCATGAAAACAAAAAACAAACAAAAGCCAAAAGACATAAAAGGAAAAGGGTTAGTACAAAACAAACCCAAATCAATTAGCAAAGGAAACCTTACTAAGAAATTCTTCCTATACTAATATAATATTTGGAAAGCTATCATAAAAGAATAAATGATTATATAAGAAGGACAAGAGAAATACTATAAATAACATAGCTTCATGATCTAATCCTACTAGCATGAAAGCAAAAGAGAGAAAAGATAGAGAGGGTGATTACCTCACCTAGTAAGATGCCCATCTAACCATGAATCACCAAGGAGGGAGAGCCCAACAGGTTCACCCATAAATTGTGCTTTGTAATTGTAATGTGTCTTTTGATGGCTTTTGGAATACCCATAGATCTAGATTATTGTATCACCATGGAATATAAAATGCGTGTCTCCTCATGATTTAGCAAATTATATGCGTTACCTTCCAAGGATTTAGCAGATTGTAAATTGAAAATGCGTGTCTTCTTCAAGATTTAGCAACCTATGTGCGTTACCTTCCAAAGATTTAGCAAAAATAAAAAATAAAAAGTAAAAAGGTGCATCTCTTTAGGATTTAGCAACTTATGTGTGTTACCTTCCAAGGATTTAGCATGAAATAAACATAAAAAATGCGTCTCTTCAGGATTTAGCAACTTATGTGCGTTACCTTCCGAGGATTTAGCATATTGTAAAATGAAAACTATAGTATAAGGAGACCCTATATATGCTCCCCTCCTTATCACGACTATCTACTAGGAAGGATAAGGAAGAGAAAGAGGATACCTACTTCACAAGGTAAGGAGATAGCCTTTTTAACAATAATGTACACTATATCCTTTGTGAAGAGTATTGACCCTTACATCTAAGAGCAAAGATAATCATGAAAAGGATATGTCACTTTTTTGGGATTGATGGGAAGTAGTACTGAGAGGGGAGGGGTGAATCAGTAGCTCTAAAACTTTTAACACTTTTCACCTTACTTCATTAGCAATCAATCTTTATTGTATTACTGACCAAATATGGTGTTCTTTCTTATGATTGTAATATTAATTCATAAAATTAATTGTATGTAACATTCATAGAAAAATTCATGAAATTAATAGACACATAACACAAGATATGATATCGCAAAAAACTCCTATTATGAAGTAAAAACTACAGTGGGGATGGCAACCACAAAACTTCACTATCTGTAGATTGGAAGGGAGCCAATTAAGGCTTACAATTTGATCACTTCTGATGATCTACCCTGTTAGGAGTATTAATTTGGAGACCTATTAGGATCTACTCTGTTAAGAGCCTTAGCAACACTAATGTAGTGTGCACTCGGTTAAGAGATTTACAATAGGATTGTTAAATACACCTTCCTTGAAAGGATTTCTTAAGTGTACTATACTTTTTAGAGTGTGTACAATATGTATGACCTGACTATATGCAATCTATAATTACTGATCATAGATCCATTAAAGCTTACAAAGTATGAATATCACCTATAGTGATTGATTAATACCTTTTCCTGCTTGTTGGTAGACTTGGTTCTTGTTCTTGAAAGCTGATTTCATCTTTGTCTGTGCTTCTGCATGAATTCTCTTGTCTGAACCTTAGATGCGAGGCTACAATCATCATCGAACAACATGTTTACAATTGATTGAGCATCTATTTATACAAGTTCTTTGACCTATTCTAGAATCACGCATTACAATGTTAACTCTAGATCCAAGGTATACAACTTGACCTTGATCCTTTAGTTTACATGTTTTAAATTAGTTAGAATGATAAAAACAATAATAATTACATTGCTTTTCTGTTACGTAATGGATTTAAAAACAAATCAAGAAGCTAAATATAAAACTTCAGTGATTTATCTGACGTGGAAGTCAGATCCACTTTTTGCAGGATGTAACTAACTCTCAGTATCTGATTGTCGGTGTGAACTGAAAGTCTGTTGATGTTCCTTCTTTGAACTGTTCATCGGGTTCCCTTGATCTGTCGGGTTCCACTCTTGACTATTTTGTCAGGTTGCACTGTTGGTTACTCATCGGGTTTCTTTGTCTTTTCTGTCATTGGTTAACACTAGATAGTGTTGCGTCGAGATGCTTTGTACTTAGCAATATTGGTAACCTTGGCATCGGGTAGTGTTGTGCCTTGTCTGTCAGTATAGTATTAACCGACGGTGTTTATCATGTTTTTCCTTGCATTTACTAATGAAAAATATAATGTCTTCAATCTCCCCCTTTGACATTAGTATCAAAAACTGATATGTGCAAAATAATAAAGTGTTTAGTATGTACACCATGTATATATCCTTGTCATGATATGACCTCCCCTAACTGTATGCATTGGTATAATATAAGTATATGTACATGTATACTTTCCCTTGTACTATACATTCCCCCTTCTTTTTTTTAATAATCTTTCCTCTTTTTAATGATGTAAGATTACTGTCTATACATATCATTTCCCCCTTTTTTGATAATCATGACAAACATGTACAACTTATAAGTTGTCAAAAGTGTGACAAAAATGTGCAACTTACAGAGTGTCAAGTATGTGGAAGTGACTGTTCTTGATATCTTCCATCGTTTTCTCCCATTACTCTTTGAGGATTTCTAGTGCCATGTGCTCTAGTGCAATCCTGGCATGCATATCATAAATGCTGTCTAGGATAGACATTTCTGGGGTGGCAATAAGTGTTCTTTCCTATGTCATATGGTTTTGTAGCAATGTGAGAGTTGGTAAAAGTTGAGCTTGAAGATCATTCACCTCATCTCTGAAATTTGTTTATGTAATCTGAATATCGTGTCTCAGCTTCCTAGCTTGCTTGAGCTAGTCATGGTGCAATTTGATTACAACTTCAGTATTTGTGAGACCTTGTGCACTAGCTTGAAGATTAGCATCAATTTGTGCTATCTTTTCGGTATACTCCTTGGTGAGTTTATCCAACATGCATAATTTTTGAATTAAGGCTATAACTTCTAAAATTGTAGGGTCCAATGTGCTTATGAGTTCAGATAGCTTCACCTTGTTCAGTGCCACTTATTGGATTATTTTCTCTGCTAACTTGAATTCAAATTTCTTCTCAAGTCTAGCTTCCATAGCCTTTTCAGCATCTATATTCTGAGATGTGATAGCGTTGGTGAGAACCACTAATTGATCAAGTATGGGAGTTGTTTGATCAACATCTATATCAGGTACAAATTGATGGAGGATTCCTTTTGCAACATCAAGTACCTTTGATTCTTTTATGGCCTTTCTTAGCTTATCTTGGATAGCTTTCCTTTCACAAAGTCTAGCATACTTTGTTAACTTAGTAGGATCCAGTGTTCTAGGATCACATACTGGAATCTCAATTATTTCATCCAGAGTGAGTGGATTTTTGTTCTTGATCTTCTATTTCTTCCTTGAGACTTTTGTAGAAGCAAATGTATGAACTACCATTGCTAGTTCATTTGTTTTCTCTAAGGTGCTCGGTGAAGGCTTCGTAGATGAAACTTCTTGTGCCTTCTGCTCAGTATTCAGATGTTAGTTAGGTGAAGACGTCTCTTCATCAACCTTGGGTGTATCAGCAGATTTCTCTTCTATTTTATTTTGTGGATCTTCTTTCTTTTCTTCTTCACTCTTCTCCTTCTTCTTTTCCTCTTCTACTTGTTCTTCTCTTTCTTGATTCTGATCAGTAGACTTGTCTTGTTGATCATCGGTAGAAGCTTGTTCTATAGTTGTATCTTTGGATTCATCTTTTGCATCCTTTGTTTCTGCATCAGCCTTGTCTTTGGGTATGCTTGTATATGTAGTAGATTCTTCTTTTCCTTCTATCAGATTGATGACCTTCATCAATATTGGCATATTGTTTTGTGTGCTCACCTATGCTGCATCTATAGTTGTGTCCTGTTCGTCGGTTTGAGCTTGTTGAACAGTGACATCTTCATCCTTTTGAATTTGTTCTGCAGGGTCCAGTCTTGTTATGTCAACGATTGAAGTGTCTGGCCATGTCTCATCAACAACATCCATGTCCTTATTTCCTGGTGTCTTTAATGCTTGTTGCTTTTCTTTATCCTTAAGAGATATGAATATTACATCATCATGCTTCTTTGGATCCTTATCAAAATCATAGTGAGTAATATCTTAAATGTCAAGATCATCCATGAATTTATCTAAGTTAATGGGCTCAGTATCTTCTATATTATCCAAAGCAATGTGATCTGGACTTGCTTTTTCTTTCTGCTCCTCTATATGAGGTGTCTCGGTGAGAAGTAATGGATTCTCACAGCTTGTTGATTTTGCAGGTAGATTAAGAATTTCTCTCCATTTAGCATCTTTCATGCTGTCAAGCTCTAAGAACTTTCCCTATAACACCTTGTAGGCTCTTATCTTTGCCAAAAATTTATTGGAATTCTTTTTCATCATTTCTTTTATCTCTTCCATTTTGGATTCGGGAGGCATGAGTGTGACAAGTATCCTATCCCTTGATTTCTTTTCTGAGTGCAAAGCATAAGACCATCGTGCTGAAATTATATCACTCGGTTCTTTGGGAATTTTGTTAGCAAACTCAACTAGTACATATTTAAACCTAATCATAAACCTGATTATTGCATCTTCTATTTTATTTTGGTCCCTGGGCTCCAGTTTTACCCATTGTCTAATTTTCCTATTAGTCATGGTACTTGTTGTAGCAATTGAATTAGCAACCTCATCAATTATTTGAGGGGTGAAGCTCTTCTTATCTACTTCAGGCTCATCTTTTTTTGAGTCTTCAATGTTGGTTTTGGTTCTGATGAGTCTTCTCCTCCTTTTGGTAGGTGTTTTCTTATCTGTTTGATTCTTCCTCTTATAGGTCCTCACTTGAATTTTCTTAAGAGGTGCAGTATCTTTCTTTGCAGTTTGGCTCCTTGTCCTCTGAGCTGTTGTAGTCCTTGTTTTCTTGGTTGGAGGTGCAAGCACATCAGACTCTATGGATTCAGAATCTACTACTTTCTTATCTTCCTCTTCACCGATGGCATCCTGTCCCTTGGTTTCCTCTGTTTGTTCTTTCTCCTCCTCATTTACCGACAAGAACTTCTCAAGATTCTTTACCATCTTATTTTTCTTTTTGACAGTCTTCTTAATGACTAGGCCCATTTTTATTTTAGTCTTGGCCTCTTCATATGTTCCAAATATTTGTTTCTTACTGTTAAGTGGTTCATTCAACAGTGCATCAATTGCATTTGTTGCTTGATCTATGTTTATTTCATAGTCAAGTGGTGGTAACCAGGCTGTCCTTGGTACAACTGGTTTAATATGAGTAAAATATGAATCCACCATAAAGCATATCTCTTCCTTAATTAAGTGTTCAGGGATCCTTACTCTCTCCATCATCTTTTCCTTGAAATAAAGGAAGTATTCAGTTATCACTGAATCAAAGTGTCACCCAGTGACTTGATAAGGTCATTTATTTGTAATGTGACTGGCTTGGTGGTGTCCCACTTCACTTTTCCAATTGAAGGAAAGTATTCTTGAAAATAAAAGAATATACACATTATAAGTGAGCTAAACTTACATGCGTTTGTCTTGGCAGACCTGATTGTTGTCATATTTTCATAAAGTTTCTTTAGTAGGATCTCACATAGATCCATTTGTATTCCTTTCATGACAATCTTGTAAGTTGTGCTTATTGCTATTGATGCTATGTTGTTTAGCCTACTAGCTTGAAAGATTTTGTACCCTATGACACATGTATCGAACCTCAGTTCCTCATTGGTGATTGTGTTCACCTTAAGTCCTCGGTTATTCCATATAGTGTTGGTGAGTTTCTCAACTTCTGGTCGAGAGGGATGCTTGTGAGATTTTGGTTTGTCGGTTATAGGGTAACCTGTTACAACATGTATTACATCCTTTGTAATCTATTTGGCTTCATCTAACCATAACTTCTGATTGTGCATTCTGCTTAGTACTAACCAAATCCAGTCGGTTTTGAAAACCCTCAAGAAATATAGGGTATTTTTTATCCCTTTTACTTGCAAGTGTTTGTCTTCTTCCTTTAGGTTCCCTTGATCATCACATATTTTCTTATAAGCTTGATCTATCTCCAGATCACCAATCTCAATGATCTTGTAGTGGATATATGATCTAACGTCTTCTATCAGCAAAACCCTAGGTAGAATTTTTTAGAATGCACCAGAATTATTGGTTTGCGAGGAAACCTCTAGACATATCTTGTATTTTGGTTCCACACAAGTGCTATTCTTGATTAACTTAATGACGTTCTTCTTTTCATTCTTCAATTTGGCTATTCTTGAAGTCGTTGCCATTATGTTTCAAATTTAGGGCTTTTTCAAAAATAATAACATAGTTCTCGATACGCTTGGTACTTACTTCAATCCATGTAGCTTGTGAGTGATCTGTTTGGAGTGTGTTGGATCGAGTCAAGGGCGCTCTGCTAACTGCTCTCTTTTCACTCTATTTTCATTCTGCTCTGTTCACGTGTGGAGAATGAAGTGCTTTCGTTGAGTATTTATAGACTTTTGCCCTAATTCTGTCATAAATGCTCAACAAATCATCGGTTCATGAAGACAGAGTTTGTTAGTTAAACTCTCAAACAACATTCTCGGTGTTGACAAGATGCTCGAGATAGCTATTAAGATTATTTCTTTCACCGACGGATCTCGGTGTAGTGTCAAGACAATATTGTAACTTTGCTTCCTTACCGATGTGTGTCGGTTTACATTAGCGACTTAGCCTTTTTATGTGTTGACCAATGATTCTCGGTAAGTGTAGACAGCTCATCCTTTTATGTTCACCGATGATTTTTGGTATGTGTTTACCGACATAGTTGTTTTTTTAGAATTGTAACGAGTAACATAATATGCATCTTTATTCATGCAGATTTTGACTATCTATCAATTTGTATAATGGAATTGATGCAAAATATGACTTGGTGTAGTGCAGTTCCATACTTACTTGTTCATCTTTTAGGTGGGTATGGTGATGTCACTAGATCCATGGGATGAGGTGTCACCAACTGCGTTTCTTGGTCCATCTTCCTAAATGGTTGAATCTTTCCTCCACATTTGCTTTCTCATTTTCTTGATGTCTTCAATGGTGTTACCATTTGCAAAAGTGGTGGTTTCTATTATTCGGTCTCTACAGTCCTTCTTTAGATGTCCAACCTTATGACAGTGTAAACATGCCATTCCAGGGTTGGTCCATCCTTTAGACCTTTTGGTCCATGTTCTCATGCATTTTTCAGCAATGTGACCATATCTACCACATGCTGTGTAGTTTATCCATGTATTGTAATCCCAAACATATGAATTACTGACTCTACTTGGTTTATATGCATTTTCTTGATTTTTGGGTTTCCATGCTTCAATTTTATTCTTCCTACATTCAAGAGATGTGTGCTCATGCATTTTGCAGGTGGGACAATACTTGTCCATATAGGTTTCCTTCTTTGGTTCTTTCACCTTTGATTTACATTCATATGCTTTATGTCCTTTCTTGCTACAATTATAACAGTGTCCTATGAATGTAAATGTGGATTTAGGAATACCTTTTTCTTTTCTCTTGCAAACATTTGAGATGTGGCCTTGATTTCCACAGTGATTGCATTTCATATTCCTTGGTCTAGGATTGATGTAGGCACCTTTTGGATTAGCTTCATTTGATGACTCTCCATACTAGGTGTACCCTAGTCCAGTGTTGGTGTTGGGTCTTCTTTGTGCATTCAAGAATTCATCCATCCTTTTTTTACTTTCTTCAGATCTCTTAATCATGTCATTATGCTGTTGCTAAATTCTAACCTCATGCTTTAGTTTTTCATTCTCTTCTCTTAGTTCACCGATAGTCTGTATTCTTTCAATGAGTTCCATATTCATTTTGTTTGCTTCTTGACTCATAAGAATAATCTGATTTGTAATCTCATGGTGATGCTCTATAAGTCTTTGTATCTTAGACTCTTTTTCTTGTATCTTTTCTGTGATCTTTCTTCTATCATCAATAGCTAGTGTTATTTCTTGTTCATCTTGCCTAGCATTGTTCATGACATCAATCATCCTTACCATCTATGTCTCTTGACCGATTTACATAGATTTGACCTGTCTAGCCAGATGTAGATTGATTTTAGTTAGGCTTGTGATTCTTTCTTCTAATGTATCTGGTGCTTTGCTTGTATTTGATCATGAAGACTCAAAGAAATCTAGAATCTCTTCCTCATGATAATATGTCTCATTACAGTGAGATGCCATATTCTTTCTTTCATCCAACAACTGTCTCATGTTGATTCTAGCTTCTTTATAATGTTCATAGAACATCTGAATTTCAAGCTTTTTTATTCTCAATATTTTTATCAAGTCTGTACTTCTCCATTGTATGATCTTTTCTCTTAAGCCTATAAGCTTTCCAAGAAGAGACTTAGCTCTGATACCAATTTTTGGGATTTATGGGAAGTAGTACTGAGAGGGGAGGGGTGAATCAACACCTCTAAAACTATTAACACTTTTCACCTTACTTCATTAGCAATCAATCTTTATTGTATTACGAACCAAATCTAGTGTTCTTTCTTATGCTTGTAATATTAATTCATAAGCTTAATTGTATGTAACATTCATAGAAACATTCATGAAAGTAATAGACACATAACACAAGATATGATATCGTAGAAAACTCCTGTTAGGAAGTAAAAACTGCGGTGGGGATGGCACACACAAAACTTCACTATCTGTAGATTGGAAGGGAGCTGGTTAAGGCTTACAATTTGATCACTTCTAATGATCTACCCTGTTAGAAGTGTTAATGTGGAGACCTGTTAGGATCTACTCTGTTAAGAGCTTTAGCAATACTGATGTAGTGTGCACTTGGTTAAGAGATTTACAATAGGATTGTTAAATCTACCTTCCTTGAAAGGATTTCTTAAGTGTAATACACTTGTTAGGATGTGTAAAATATGTATGACTTGACTGTATGTAATCTATAATTTCTGATCACAGATCCATTAAAGCTTATAGAGTATGAATATCACCTATAGTGATTGATTAATACCTTTTCCTGCTTATCAGTAGCCTTGATTCTTGTTCTTGAAAACTGATTTGATCTTTGTCTCACTAGTACATTTCACCTTAAATTTTGACCAAAAAATTTGACCATATCATAAAAATGTTTAGCTTGGTCGCATTACAAAGGAAAACTTTTGTTTTTTTAAACTTTTAATCCCGTGTTGGTCTCAATTTCGACCAAAGTAATAGTGTTGGTCTCAACACACAAAATTGAGAATTAAAAGTTAAAAAAAACAAAATGAAACTTCATTTGAGAACTCAATCAGTTCATTTTAGCCTTCATCAAGACAGAGAAAAGAGTCATCAATCCATGAATTAATATGGATGCCTGAGGGGATAGGCCAAGCCTCAGGCGATATCTTCAGCAATCTCAAGCATGAACTCCAGTGTAAGGGCTTCCTCTTTGAGACCCGACATCTACTAAACAAAATAATTTAGATATTATTTTCCGCACGCTTAGGTTTTACTTCATTCTATGTCT
>MU226882.1:14254-29720 GCA_018584345.1 Thuja plicata | reverse complement strand
ACAATGAAAAGAAAAAAACACAGATGAACAAAATAACACGAAAATTGAACAAAATATCAAAGAAAATCGAATAAAATACCAAGAAAATGAACCAAAAATTAAAACCAATAGACAAAAAGAAGCCATGGCACAATTAAGACAGTGAAAAGAAAGAAACAAAACCAAAATACAAATTATCCTTGCATTTCAAATAAAGTGAACATATATATAAACGATGAATTTGTGATTTTTTCAACGGTAATCTTGTGCTTTATTTAACAGAAACAGATGAAATATTGTGTTTTTTTTCAACCAATTTGCGCTGTGGTTTGAGTGTCGTTGGATGATAAAACCAGAAAAAGGAGAAAAAGAAAAAACTCACGGAGTCACACGGGTGAAACTTCAAATGAATTGTAAATTACAACATAAGGTTTTATTTAATTTTTATTTTAAAATCATGAGACAATCTCAAGAGTTGTTTGTGATCTTATTAGATATTCAGTTCACTTAAAATGTAAAGATAATTATTAAATTTTAAATAAAATGTTTTAAAATATAAAAATATAAAGTTTTATTTAATCTTTATTTTAAATATATTATGTAATATTAATATTGAAAAATGAATATTAAATATTAAATATTTAGTTCAATTAAAAATGTAAAGATAATTATTAAATATTAAATAAAATATTTTTGATATTAGTCAGCAATAGAAATAATGGTGTTGACCTGTTACAAAACAATAGTTCGAGGGCTTACAAACACAACACACTAACAGCAAAAAAAAACATCAACAAAAGCCCAGACAATTAGACCTTCTGGAGGTACTATGCTCATCCCCTATTTCCTCTTCATCCTCAATATTAACATCCTACACCATAAGTTTGACCTTTTTTCATAGAAGGAGAGGGGATTTTTCCCTTCCCCTTAGAAGTGGACAACAAATATTCTTTTCCCTTAGGGCCTTTATCTGGGGCAGCAACATTTGAATTCAGGATTTCTGGAGTGCTTGGGTGGGAGACAATTTTACTAGCCCCCGACTTTTTGTTACCCTTCCTTTTGTTTCAACTAGACATATCAACAATGTTGGCCGGCAGGGGGACTGTCACATAGGGGCCTCATAGACAATGATGGGTTTAAGAGGATAGAGGGCCAAATGGAAGTTGTAAAGTCTAAAAATGAGGCCATAATGCAGGTAGACATATATTTTTCCTTGACAGTTGCTATCTTTGGCATCAAACACAGAGCTTTCAAGAGAGTTTAATAAAAAGAACGAAAAAAATGGTATCATGATTCCTAAAGTGGTTTAGAAGTAGCATATGGTAGTAACAATTAACTTTAAAATGACCTTCAAGAGTAAAGTACATCATGATCATAAAACAAATCTAGTTCCAAGGATAGGTTAGCTCAGCCTTATCATATCTATCATGCTTCTTCACCAGAGCCTCACTCCCCTTAAGAATTTGTTTAAATTGTCATTATCAACAATACGGCTAGTCTTTTTCCATTTTCTACCCTCTATCAATAACCCTATGGCTTTGGCGATGATCTTCGCACTAATTTTGAAGGAAATTCCCCCAAACAAAACTCAACTATTATCCCAGGAGTTAGCAAACTAGGCAGACATGCCTTCATCAAACCCATTAATGGATTCAATAAAATCTGCAACCCCACCTTCCTTGCAGATGTTCCAAAATGTGGGTTCATTCTTGAACTCGTTGAGTTTCCCAGCTCAATGTGATTGAGGTCTCCACCCATAACAGTATTAGAATGCATAGGGCAGTCAACTGTGAAATGAAAATAACAAGTCTTGATATGAAAAGGGGAAGTTGTCTCTAACACAAAGCATTTTAATGGTAGGAAATATGCATGTTTGTCTTGTTGGGTGAAATCATTCATCCATCCACCTAAAAAAATTGAGTCATGTGAATTTTAGTTTCCCACAAGTAGGAGTCTTGTCAATATGGCATAACAATGGTACTTATCATTACGCAATAGGTAATGATAAATACAAATGTCGCCACCCATGCTAATTGTGGGATGCCATCTCATGATATTGAGGTACTCCTTGATATTAATGTAATCAATATGATTACATGGGGGCCACCCCGACGAGTAACTATACTACAAACAATAATTAAAACCCTTTTGGGGAGTGCATTTCCAAGGGTCTGCAAACATTTGCCATGTCATCAAACCCTTATTCAAATTCAAAAATTACTTGCTTTTTCTCACAATCCTGCTTAGTACTCAACATGTAGACATAGTGAGATGCCCAAAACCCAAAAGTACCAAGAAGGATACACTTCTTCCAAAATTAAGTGCTACACATCATCTACATTGGGTTTTGAACACTCCCCATTAAAGAGAGTTTGTACGTTAGCTAGGATAGAAGAAAGGTGTCACCAACACCTTAGCCCCTCCAAGTTGTAGTCATTCCCAATTAAAGTTAAAAAATAATCTATAAGTGAGCTGCCTATAACCATGAAAGTTATCACCATAGTACCAGGTACTATGAGTTATCAAAAAATAAATTAAATATCTAGCCATAATCCTACTAGTCATGCCACGGTCCTTGCACAAGCAATATAAGTTCAACAAGCCATGAAGGATGAAAACAAAAATATACAAAAATACCCTAGGGGTGTGATGAGTCAGAGCTCCACTAAACCTTCATTGGAGCATTAATATCGCAATTTGACTATTGCAAAACATGAGACCAATCATGAATAAGGAATTTGAAGAATTCCTTGTAGTTGCCCTCCTCTTGCTCATCCTCTCCCAGAATTTTGTGTTGCGTTAAGAAGATAGAGGTTGTCACATTGTGCATTACATGAAGACTAAACCTAGAGATGCTTCCAATGATTTCTTTCCACCTCACTAACTCTATTTATCAGGCTACTTACCTCATCCTGCAAGCCAACCAACTCTATGGTTGAAGCCATATCAATCCAAATTGGTTTTATCGCAATTGACAACATCTTCATGCCTTAGTCAGCAGGTCCTTCCTTCACTTTGCCAGATATGTGGGTTGAGCTATTTGAAGTATCCTTTCTCAAGCTACTATTGTCTTCATTTTCCACCTCTTCCTCTTCAATATTCTTCTTTTCCTTATTTTCCTTGTCCACAATTTGGTTACCCTACTTCGTGTCCTCCTTTGAATCATAGTCCACCAAAAGCTTATTCCCCTATTTTGCAGATTTAATAGCCTAGACAATTAGACCTTTTGGGGGTACTATGCTCCTCCCCCATTTCCTCTTCATCCTCAGTATTAACATCCTGCACCATCAATTTGACCTTTTTTGTAGAAGGAGAGGGGTTTTTTCCTTCCCCTTAGAAGTGGACAAGGAAGAGTCTTTGCCCTTAGGGCCATGCTCTGGGGTAGCTCAACATTTGAATTCAAGATTTATGGAGTGCTTCGGTGGGAGACAATTCTACTAGTCCCCGGCTTTTTGTTACCCTTCTTTTTGTTTTGACCAAACATATCAACAATCTTGGTCGGGGGGGTCGTCACGGAGGGGCCTCATAGACAATGATGGGTTTAGAAGGACAAAGGACCAAATGGAAGTTGTAAAGTCTAAAAATGAGGCCCTAATGTAGGTAGACATGTTTTTTTCCCTAATGAGTGTTATCTTTGGCATCAAACATAAAGCTTTCAAGAGAGTTTAATAGTGGTTTAATAAGAAGAACAAAAAAGAAATGGTATCATGATTCCTATAGTGGTTTAGAAGTGGCATATGGTAGTAATAATAAAATTTGAAATGACCTTCGAGAGTAAAGTACCTCATGATCATAAAGCAGATCTAGTTCCAAGGATAGGTTAGCTCAACCCTATCATATTCGTCATGCTTCTTCACTGGAGCCTCACTCCCCTTAAAGAATTTGTTTAAAATTTCATTATCAACAATACGACATGTCTTTTTCCATTCTCTACCCTCTGTCAACAACCCCATGACCTTGGCAATGATCTCTGCACTAATTTCAAAGGAAATGCCCCCAAATGAAACTCTCATATTATCCTGGGGAGTTAGAAAATTGGGCGGACATGCCTTCATCAAAATGGACATGATAAAATCTACAACCCCACCTTCCTTGCAGATATTCCAACTTGTGGAGTCATTCTTGAACTCGTCTAGTTTTCCCAGCTCAATGCGGTTGCAGTCTCCCCCCATAATAGTAACATAATGCGTAGGGTAGTCAACTCTGAAATGAAAATTGTAATCTTGATATGAAAAGGGGAAGTCATTGTTAACACAAAGTGTTTTAATGGTAGGGAATACACCTTTTTCCTGGTTGGGTGAAATCATTCATTCATCCATTTAAAAAAGTTGAGTCATGTGAACTATAGTTTCCCACAAGTAGGAGTCTTGTCAATATGGCATAAAAATGGTACTTATCATTGCGCACTAGGTAATGATAAATACACATTTCACCACCCATGCTTATTGTGCCCAATGCCATCTCATGATATTGAGGTACTCCTTGAGATTAATGTAATCAATATGATTACATTAATCATATTCCTGGAGTCGTGACAGACCCTTATTCAAATTCAAAAAATTAAGCTTTGTCTCACAATCTCACTCAATACTCAACAAGTAGACATAATGAGATGCCCAAAACCCTAAAGTGCCAAGAAGGATATACTTCTTCCAAAATTAAGTGCTACACATCATCTACATTGGGTTTTGAACACTCCCCATTCAAGAGGGTTTGTACATTAGCTAGGATAGAAGCAGTGTGTCACCAACACCATAGCCCCTCCAGGTTGTAGCCATTCGCAGGGAGAGACACTGTAACAAAGTTACCCTACCTATAAACATGGTTTATAGAGAAAGAATCAAACACATGCAATATCTTGTGGACATCACCCACTATACTTTTGATAGACCAGTTGGCCTTGCGCTAAACTTTGACAACATTGATGATAAGCTTGGAATCCCCCTTGATTGAAAGTGCTCTAATCCTAGTGGAAAGGGAGTTTTAAGCCCCCAGAGAAGGCTCATCCCCTTCACTTGATTGTTCGTGAAACGAAGTTGCATGCCACTAAAGACAACAACCAAATTACATGATTCACTCATGATCATTCCTCCTGCAGCAGCCACACCCTGGGATTGCTTTGTGGTACTGTCAAAATTTAACTTGGACCATCTTGGGAAATGGGGAATGCATTTTATATTCTTTCTTTTGAGTTTTTTTTACAGGTCATATTTCTAAAAGGAATCCTATAATCCCTAATTCCTTGCAATACGGGAATCATTGGGGGAGGGAGGGATAGAAGGACAAGGCCATTTACTAACACTTAAATTCTATAGCAACATCTTGCGGAAGACGCTAAAAAACACCTCTGATAGGCACCCCTTTTATTGGAAGATCATATTGTTCCTTTCTTTCAAATTTTCCCATCCCAAGTGTAGAGGGATTTGTCACCACAATTGTTGTATATTAGGATTAGGGGAGGTCCCTTCCCAATTAAAAGAAAATTGTTGAACATCATTATTCGTAGCCCAGTTGATCTGGAGAAGCTACAAAATCTTCCACCACATCTCAAATCTTAAATTGAAATGTATGAGTAGATGATTAACTAACTCATCATTTGGTTTACAGAGGACACAATGGCTCATAAGTTGGAATGCACATTTAGTATGATTGTCCTAAGTAAGGATTTTACCACGCATAACTCCCCACTAGAAAAGATTGGTCTTTAGGACCAACTGGGAGTTCCAAACCATTTTCCATTGCTCATGTTGTTATCCATCACAGTATGAGAAGAAGATAAACAAAAATCATTGTAAATCCTCCACTGGCATTGAGTTTACAGATAAATTTGTCCTCCCTTGGGAATATCAAGATTATTTCCCCCACCAGTCTCCTTTTTAGATCCAGAGCCAATGGCATCAACTATTGAAGGCCTTGGCAACATAGGTTAATTTCCTTCCAAGATCTAAATTGGTCTATATAGTTAAGAACCCTGCTCCCAAAGAACCATTTAGCCTTCACATAAAGGCCATAGTAAGGTGATAACAATGAAAGGGGTGTCCCC
Source organism: Thuja plicata (assembly GCA_018584345.1). Taxonomy (NCBI): domain Eukaryota; kingdom Viridiplantae; phylum Streptophyta; class Pinopsida; order Cupressales; family Cupressaceae; genus Thuja; species Thuja plicata. Next base: position 23,698 of record MU226882.1, on the reverse strand, counting down.
AACCCATCAATTATCTCAAAATTGGATTGTCAATTTGTCACCAATCCACCATTTCAAACCTTGAAGAAGCATTGATTTGCAATTGAGGATATTGTTCCAAATTTTGAATCCCATAGGGAGCCCTTCCTGATGCAGGAGCATCTTGGGTCCTTGGAAATCCTACTCAACCAAAAAAAATTTTGTTTTTTTCTTTAGTTTGTTTGGAGGCTTCTCAGGAAGTACTTTGTTGCTCAGGTTTGTTTTTTGTTTCTCGGTTATGCTTGTTCCAAGTTGGTCTTTGTTGCTCGGGTTTTCTGTCGCTCGGGCATGCTTATTTTCGAGTTCATTTTTATTTTTCTTGGTTTTGTCTTCTATTGCTTAGGTATTCTTGGCCTGAGTCATGTTTCTATTGCTCAAGTTGTTCTTTTCTTGAGTCACTCTGTTGCTCGGTCATCCTTTGCCTGAGTTGTTTATTTTGGAGTTGGATCTAGTGGGCAACTTCTGAATTTAATTTTTGTGGCTTAATTATAATGGGGTCTCTCTTTGGAATTTGTGTGGACCTAAATCTGGTCTCACTTATGGATTTGAGCACCAACCTCTCTAGTGGACTCTTGTATATATTTATTTCTATGTTCTTATTTTTAGGCAGAAGTTGGGAGAATAGCATTTTGATATCAGATTGTAATAGAAGATTATCTGTGGAGATATTGTAAGATAGGTTTGTGACCTCGCATGTATGAAGATCAATTTGTAATTCATTGAATGTATATGGTCGAAACCAGGAAGGCCTTACAACCCTGCATGTATTGAGTTTGATCAATTAATGAAATGGATCTATGTTGTTTCTTCTCTCACTATGTTGTTGTTGTTTTTGCATTGTGTCTGCAAGCTGGTTTGGTAGTTGGAAGAGTCTTTGGCACCTCCTACCGTCCTCCTTGCGTTAGTGTTTGCAAGCTGGTTTGGTAGTTGGGAGAGCCTTTGTCCCCTTCTACAATTCGCCCTTGCGTCAGGTGGTATCAGAGCATTGGTGAGATCTAAGTTCCTTCTTGTAAACCCAAACCCTAGCTGGTGATATTGTTGTGGGGTAGCAGATTGCAATCTGACCTACAATTGTAGAGGGATTCAAGATGATTCATGGGAGAGGAAATGCAGATCCAGGTCTAGTTGATATGCTTAGATAGATGGTTGCAAGATTGTAAGCTATTGAGACATCCCAGCGCAGAGGAAGACATCTTGAAGATGTTAGTGATGATTAATTGGAAGAGGTTCAAGGTGAAGTTGCACCTGCACCTATGATGAATCAAGAAGAAGAGAGATTCATGTGATCTTTGACAAGTTTGAAGTCCACACCTTAGTTTAATCCTCCTGAGTATAGTGGAAAGTTGGATTCTGATGAGTTAATTGACTGGATAACTGACATGGAAAAGTACTTTGAATATGAGAATGTATCAAAGGACAAGAAGGTGAAGATTGCAATCACAAAGTTGAAAGGTCATGCATCCTTATGGTGGGAACATCTACAATTGGATCAAAAGAAGAAGGGTAAAGACAAGATCAAGGTATGGGACAAGATGGTAAACAAATTGAAAGGCAAGTTTCTACCTTGTGATTATCAGATTAACCTGATTAGGAGAATGCAAAGTTTGAAGTAGAAAGATAGAATAGTAAAAGACTATACTAAGGAATTCTACAGATTTAACATCAGATCTGGACATGTTGAAGATGAAGTGGAAAGAGTAGCAAGATACCTAAATGGATTGAGAAGTTCCATAGAAGATGAGATCAGTTTGGTCAAGATGGAAAGCATTGATGAGGCATATCAATTTTCCCTAAAAGTTGAGGAGAAGTTGAACATAAGATATGAACAAAGACAAAGAGGAATAGGTGGTAGATTCCCTAGAGGAAGAGGTAGATCTCATGGTGAAAACAATAGATCTGAACTAGACAAGTCAATTTCAGACACGTCTCAAGACAAAGGAAAGACTGAATGGAAAGGTGGAAGTTCATATCGAGGAAGAGGAAATTACTCCCGAGTAGGTTATAGAAGAAAAGGATTACAAGTAACTTGTTACAATTGTCGTGAGGAAGGACATAATCCTTTGAGTGTACAAATGCAAGCAAGAAAGTTGGTAGTAGCAGAAATTATTTGGTGCAAGAGGAGTCACCTAATGAACCTGAAAGTAATCTCATGATCTGATGGATACTATGGAGTGAGAAGGATAAGCAAGATCCTGTCAGAAAAAAGTTTGTTCAAGACTAGATGTAGAGTTGCAGACAAAGTTTGGAAGGTGATTGTTGATAGTGGAAGCTTGGATAATCTGGCATATGAGGAAATTTTTACAAAGCTGTAGTTGGAGAGGATGAAGCATCTGAAGCCCTATCAGATCTCATGGATTAAGGATGAGCACACATTAATGGTGAGTGAACAATGTTTTGTGAATCTAAAAATTGGAAATTATTATGATAAGGTGTTGTGTGATATTATGCCTATGGATTGTTTTCATATTTTGTTGGGTAGACCTTGGCAATATGATAGACACGCTATACATGATGGAAGATTGAATATATATTCTATTTGGGTTGATGGTAAGAAGAAAGTTTTGTTACCTTTGGTTGAAGAATTTGTTGGTGAGATATGTACATCTGTGAAAGTTTGTTTGATGGAAGGTAGATAGTTTGTTAAGGATTTGAAAAGAAATGATATTTGTTATGCTTTGATTCCTAACAAATCGATTAAGAATACAAAAGATGACATTCCTGTAGAAGTTGAGAAGTTACTCACTGAGTACAAGGAGATAATTTTAGATAATGTACTTGATGGTTTACCACCAATGAGAGAGATCAGTCCCTGTATGGATCTGATTCCTGGAGCTATTTTACCAAACAAAGCACCACATAGGTTAACACCGATCGAGAATGAAGAGCTTAACCGACAAGTTCATGAATTGTTGAACAAAGGTTTGATCCGAGAGAGTTTGAGTCTATGTGCAGTACTTTCTGTATTGGCACCTAAGAAGAATGGAGAATGGAGAATGGAGAATGTGCACTGATTCAAGATCAATCAATAAGATTACAGTGAAGTATATGTTTCATATACCGAGAATAGATGACATAATGGATTTTTTGAGAGGAGTAAAATATTTTACCAAAGTTGATTTGAAAAATGGATATCATCAGAATTAGAGAAGGTGATGAATGGAAGATTGCTTTCAAGACAAATGAAGGTCTGTATCAGTGGTTGGTTATGCCATTTGGTTTAACTAATGCATCAAGTACATTTATGAGGTTAATGAATAAATTTTTGAAGAAATTCTTGAATAAATGTGTGATTGTATACTTGGATGATATTCTGATATTCAGTAAGAATAGAGAAGAGCATTTGATGCATATATGACAAGTATTGTAGAGATTGAAAGAGGAAAAGTTGTTGATAAATCTGAAAATGTGTTCCTTCATGAAAAAAGAACTTGTGTATTTGGGTTTTGTTATTTCAGCTGATGGTTTGAAGATGGGTCCAGAGAAGGTTGAAGCTATACTTAGTTGGCCTACACCTGAGAATGTTAGTGAGGTAAGAGCATTTCATGGATTGGCAAGTTTTTACAGAAATTTTATCATAAACTCCAGTTCTATTTGTAATGCTATGACTAAGACAATGAGAGGAGACAAAAGAGAATTCAAATGGACACATGGAGCTGATAAGAGTTTTGAGGCTTTGAAGCTGAAGGTTTCTGAATTACCTGTGTTAGCATTACCTGATTTCAATAAGGTATTTCAAGTTGAATGTGATGCAAGTGGAAGTGCAATTGGAGCTATGTTGACTCAAGAAGGTAAACATGTTGCTTTCTTTAGTGAAAAGTTGAATGATGCTAAAAGGAAATATTATGTCTATGATCAAGAGTTCTATCCTATTGTTCAAGCTATGAATAAATGGAGACACTATTTGATGCCAAATGAATTTGTGTTGTATACTAATCATAAGGCTTTACAATATCTGGGTAGTCAGAATAAGTTGAATCAAAGGCATATGAAATGGGTAGAGTATTTGCAGAGTTTCACATTTATGATAAAGCATAAGAGTGGAGTTTCTAACCGAGTTGTTGATGCATTAAGTAGAAGAAGATCTTTGTTGACTGAAATGAGAATTGAAGTTCTTGGTTTTGATGACATGAAGAATTTGTATGAAAGTGATCCTGGTTTTTCTAAGTAGTGGAGAGTGTGTAGAGCACCTAATTTAAATCAATCAATTAAGTATGAAGACTATTTCATTCAGGAAGATATGTTGTTCAAAGGTATTCAGTTGTGCATACCAAGAGGTTCATTGAGAACTAATTTGATTAAAGAGAAACATAGTATTGGATTGGCTGGACATTTTGGTATTGATAAAATATTGAGTTTGCTTAAGGAAAGGTATTTTTGGCCTTAGTTATATAAGGATGTTCATAAATTTGTGAAAATTTGTGGAGTTTGTCAAGTTGAAAAAGGAGTGAGTCAGAATATTGGTTTGTATACACCAATTACTGTTCCTGAGAAACTTGGAGTGATATCAGCGTGAATTTTGTTCTTGGCTTACCTAGGACAACAAGAGGTAATGATTCCATATTTTTTGTTGTGGCTAGAGTTTCTAAGATGACACATTCCATACCATGTAAGAAAACATCAGATGCAGAACATATAACAGATATTTTCTTTAAGGAAATTGTCAGATTACATGGATTACCAAGGAGTATCATCTCTGACTGAGACAGTAAATTTGTTAGCTATTTTTGGAGAACACTCTGGAAGAAGTTAGATACTAAGTTGAAGTATAGTTCTACATTTCATCCACAGAATGATGGACAAACGTAGGTTGTAAATTGAAGTTTGGGTAATTTGGTGAGATGCTTAGTTGGAGGCACACCACGTAATTGGGATTTAATGTTGGCACAAGTAGAGTTTGCATACAATAGTTCAGTAAATAGAAGTACTGGAAAGACACCTTTTGAGATTGTTCATGGCACACAACTAAGAGGTATATCAGACTTGAGATATATTGTTGGAGAAGAGAAAAGAAGTGTTGAAGTAGAGGAATTTGTTGAGTTTATGAAGACATTGTATGAAGATGTAAAACAAAAGCTGGAGAAAAGCAATCAGAAGTACAAAGTTAGTGCAAACAGATCAAGGAGACATAAAACTTTTGAAATTAGTGATGTAGTTATGGTTCATTTGAAGAAAGGAAAATTTCCTATTGGAACATATGGTAAATTAAAGATGAAGAAATTTGGTCCTTGCAGAACACTGAGAATATTTGACAGTGGAAATGCTTATGAAGTTGAATTACCTGATGACATGGATATATCACCTATATTCAATATTTCAAACTTGTACGAATATCATGAACCTGATGAAGAAGTGACAATACCAAGTGATTATCATAAGAAGAATATAGAGGAAGTTTAACAGATTTTGAAACAGAGAATTGACAGAAGTAAAAGAGGAAAGGAATACATGGAGTATCTGGTAAAGTGAAAGAACAAACTGATTGAGGACTCATCTTGGATTTCTCAATCTAAGTTGGATTCATTTTAGGTTGGACCTGATACATGATTTGGGGAATCATTTCTTGTAACCACTAGTGTTTGATGCAGGAGCATCTTGGGTCCTTGGCAATAATGCTCAACCAAAAAGATGTTTGTTTTGTTCTTTAGTTTTTTTGGAGGCTGCTCGGTAAGTACTCTGTTGCTCGAGTTTTGTCACTTGGGTTTGTCTTCTATTGCTTGGTTAAGCTTGTTCCGAGTTGGTCTTTGTTGCTTGGGTTTTTATCGCTCGGGCATTTATTTATGAGTTCACTTTTTTGTTTCTCGGGTTTGTCTTCTGTTGCTCGGGTATGCTTGGCCTGAGTCATGTTTTTGTTGCTTGGGTTTTTCTTTGCTCGAGTCACTCTGTTGCTCGGTCATCCTTTGCCTGAGTTGTTTATTTTAGAGTTGGATCTGGTGGCCAATATCTGCATTTAATTTTTGTGGCTTAATTAATATGGGGTCTCTCTTTGGGATCTATGTGGACCTAAATATGGGTCTCACTTATGGATTTGAGTGCCGACCTCTCTGGTGGACTCTTGTATATATTTATTTCTATCTTCTTAGTTTTAGGAAGCAACTGGAAGTATAGGATTTTGATATTAGACTGTAATAGAAGATTATCTGTGGAGATATTGTAAGGAAGGTTTGTGACCTCGCATGTATGAATATCAATTTGTAATTCATTAAATGTATATGGCCAAAACTGGGAAGGCCTTACAACCCGACATGTATTGAGTTTGATCAATTAATTAAAAGGATCTTTGTTGTTTCTTCTCTCACTATGTTGTTGTTGTTTTCGCATTGTGTCTACAAGCTAGTTTGGTAGTTGGGAGAGCCTTTGAGCCCTCATGTCATCCTCCTTGTGTCAGTGTCTACAAGATGGTTTCGTAGTTGGGAGAGCCTTTGGCTCCTCTTGCCATCAACCCTTGCATCACTTCCATATTTAAACAATAATGAAAAATTTCCTTGCTCAGGTACATAGCCATCATAATATCACATTGGCTTTATGGATAGCCAAGTTCTATCAAAACTTAACAAGAAGAGCCTTATTGAGATGAGAGTTTTTCCTCACACCCTGCTCACCCATTTCTTTAGGCCAATAAACAAAGTCCCAATTGACTATTGGCATCCTCTTTTTCTCTTCCATACTCGACCAAAGTAAATTTATTTGGGTTCTCTCTAGTGTGTTTACCCACTAATTAGATACTCTAAAGAGTGAAATAAAGTAAACGCAAATTCCTTGGACGGATTATTTGAGGAGTTTTAGCTTATCTATGGTACTAAGGAACTTGCCTTTCCATCATATTAACTTAAGTTGCATCCTATCCAGAATGATATTCCAAAACATGGTTGGCATCTCCTTGGTTGTGAGCGGCAATCCAAGATAGGTTTCAGGTAGAAAAATATACTGGAAACCAAGAACATTCTCAACTTTATCCTAGAGAGAGTGGGGTGTGTTAAAAAATAGTTTTCTTTTAGTATAATTGATGCTCTACCTTGACACAGAGGCATATTGATTAAGAAGAAATTTCCAACTTCTAGCTTCAAGAATATATGCAAGTCAAAAAATGATTGTATCGTCAAAACATTGTTGCAAGACCACCGAGGTAGGCTAGAAGCAGGGCACACCACTTGAAGTTTCTTCTCACTTATCATACATAGATGGTTTCTACCCAAGACCTTTACCACCATAGTAAACAAGTAGGGAGAAAATAGGTCTCCATGTCTAATACCTCTAGTAGCACTGAATAAGCCTCTAGGGGTTCCATTGACAAGAATCGAGTTACATTTTATCAAATTATCAAGCAACGACTTAAGTCAATCGACTAGGACTTTAGAGAATATTTTATAAACTATATTACAAATTCTTATTAGCATGAAATCATAGAGAGAGAGAGAGAGAGAGGTTCCTAAATTTTGGGAATTAGAGAAATGAAAGAGCAATTTATTTTTTTAAGAATCTTAGCCTTTTTGGAAAAAAATTTGGACGTCATAGTCACATCAGAGCCCGTAATGTCCCAAAAGTCTAGAAAAAAAAAGAGGGAAACCATCTAGGCCTAGAGATTTAAAATTTCCCATAGAGAAGGTATCATTCCACACTTCCTCTGAAGTAATCAAAGACAAAAGTAGGTCGTTGTCGCTCCTAGAGATTGTACTCAATAGATAATCTAATATGTGTGCTTCTAGAGCACCATAAATAGCACAACTCTCATATTTGAAGGCATTGAAGAATAAATTAGAGGCCAAAAGACCCATCTATACAACCTCCCTAACAACTCCATCGTGCTCATCTCTTAGACTAAGGATTGCGTTCCTTTTCTTATGAGGTAGAAGAAGGCAGAGTTTCTATAATCTTCTTTCAACCATTCGACTTTGAACATATATTTCCAAAAGACTTTCTCTTTATAAAGGATTTTTTTCCAGTTAGTCCCCAAGACTTATTCTTCAACATGTGTAGATGCTAAGAGGTCACCAAAAACCATTCACTCCTAGATAGTGGCCAACTTATTGCTAATTTTTTTTTCTCAAAAATGTTTCCAAATGTGATCCTATTCCACCCCTTAACATTTCTCCAAATAATGCTCAATTTCTGAATCACCCTGATCATTGGAGTTCCTTTCATAGGTGTGTTCCACCATGTTATAACATAAGAATGAAAATTCATGTGAGTTCCCCACATAATTTCATAGCGAAATAGACTATGTCCCTTTTGCGGTCTATTTTTCCTATCCAAAAGAAGTGGATTGTGATCAGATACTGTTTACGAGAGTATAGTCAAGAATGAAGTAAATCCTCATAAATAGGAGAATAAAGGAATCTATCTAGTATCACCTGTATAAGGTTTGATCCCTTCATTTGATTAGAGTAGGTGAAAGAGTGTCCCAAAAGATCAATGTCCACTAGATCTATTTCATTAATGAACTCAGATAAATCAACCATACTATTAGTATAGTCGTCAAGGCCGCCTAACTTCTCTCAGGGGAAAAGAGAAGAATTGAAATCCTATGTGAGAATAAAATACGAAGTGGTGGAGTTTTGAATTGGTCAGGTAATCTCATTCCAAACCTTCTTTCTACCAATGCACGAGCTAGGAGCATAAACATTAACCATGGACCAAGTAAAATATGCCAAGATGAGTCTAGTAACCAAGAATTTTTGGTTAGATAAGTTCAAAGACCTCAACCTTGTACGGATTCCACATGATAACAATGGCCCTAGAGGCCCCAACAACTTTAGTTATAGTGAAATGTGAACCCAACCACAAAACCCTTGCAAGAGCACTAAATGAGGATTCATTCATTTTAAATTCTTGAAGAAGAATATATCAATACCATTTTCTAGAATATAGTTTCTAAGAAAACATTGTTTTTAGGGCCATTTATCCCTTGCATGTTCCATGAGAGGAACAAGCATGATGAGCTTTGTCAGCACAGAATAGTGGAAACAAAGGCACTCTTTTGTGATTATGTCTCTGTCCACTCCATGTTTATGTTTTGAAACTCCATATCTAGCTGGACTACAAGGGTTTCATCATTTTTTTTCTATATAATTGTGGCTTTCACTATGCAGTTTTGTGTATATCTTTTCTAATTTGATAGATTTCCAAGGCTTTCATCCTATCTTTCCCTATGTATTTTAAGCTTTACATTCTGAAACTCCATCTCTTTCTATGCATTTTCAATTCCTGGGTCTCTTCTAGTTCAAAGCCATAACCTCGAGTCTTAACTTTTGAATAGAAGAAATCCCTATCACTGTCTATACGTGTATGGTTCTCTTGGATTCCATTTGGGAACCTCTCATAGTCATCCATTGTATAATTAACAACATTTTACTAAAAATTTAATTCATTCTTATCATTAACTTTCCAATTCTGAGGCCTTACTCCATCAAAACTAGAGGATATAAGTCT